>JAQQPU010000620.1:57145-72769 GCA_029168905.1 Artemia sp. Kazakhstan ARC1039 | reverse complement strand
AAAAAAAAAACATAACTAACTATCACCATTCGCTCACTACCACCCTCCCACAACCACAATAAAAAATAACCAAAATACAACTGAGAGACCCCTCAAGAGAAAATCGCTAAGAATTATTATACTCACCAAAACACAGAGATTTTAACCTACTCCTAAAACTAGCAATATTTTCATCAACTAATAATTCATTTGGTAAACTATTATAAAACCCTGGTCCCATATGACGGATAGAGAAGAATGATCTTCGAATTAAAGCCTGAGGTCGTCTTATCTGGGATGCTGTTCTGGTTGAGTATTCATGGACATTACATTCAGCCACGAACATTTGACCGAAACATTGTGGCAATAATCCACGCTCATATTTAAACAAAAACAAAGCTGAATAAAATTTGGAAACTCCGGGTAAAGGCAGAATATGTCGTTCGACATATCTCCTTCTCACCGATGCACCTTTTTTTATCACTCTTATAGCGTTCTGCATCGCACGAAGCGGAAGTAGATGTGTCGGGAAAGTACTCGACCAAACGACATTACAGTACAAAAGGTACGGGTGAACAGTAGAAAAATACAAAGATCTTATTACATCATAGGGGAAAAATTTCTTCAGCTTTCTCATAATCCCAACATTCCTTGCAATCTTACTACTTAACAACTCTATATGGGGTTTATAACTTAAACATTCATCTATCAGGACACCAAGGTACTTCACAGTCTTTAGTCGCTGGATTGAAGTATCAACAAATCTAAGCTCATTAATCCACGGATAGTAATTGGGGTTTCTTCCGTAAACTAGAAACATTGATTTATTGTTATTTAACCTCAGTTTGTTAGCTCTAGTCCATTTCCCAATGTGGTTCATATCCTTAATAAGCTTCTCCATGAGTTGCAGTTCCGTCTTTGCTGCCACTGTAAAATGCGCATCATCCGCAAATAGCGCAATAATTAACTTTATAGTTTCACTAACGGGAAAATTCAGGTCAAACGGCAAACCCTCCACAGCTCCGCACAAATCATTACTGAAGATTAAAAACGGTGTAGGCCCGAGCACAGACCCTTTTGGCACACCATATTCAATTTTCTTTGTACCCGATACGGCACCTCCAACACTTACATACAAAAAACGTTTATGAAGGAAAGACCTTAAAAGGCCTAAGAACGCACCACAAAATCCACAATTATCAAGTTTTGCAAGCAGAATACCATGATCAACCGAATCAAAGGCCTTCACAATATCAAGGAAAACTGAAGCCGCTTTCCAACCAGCATCCAGGGCATCATTTACGAACGTCACCAAAAACAGAACGGCCTGATCCGTCGACATTTCTCTTCGGAATCCAAACTCGATTGGACTTAAAAGTCTCCGCGATTCTAGAAACTCAACCATTCTAGCATTTATTATCTTTTCAAACACTCTACTTAACACTGGGAGAAGAGATATAGGTCTATAATCATGGAAAGAATTCTTATCACCACCTTTAAATAACGGAATAACTTTAGCTGACTTAAAGCAATCTGGAAAAATACCACATTTCATACACTGATCAAATAGGTACACCAAATGCTCTGATACAACTGGAAATACATGCTTCAAGACTTTCAGGGAAAAATAATCACTACCTGTGGCATTACTCTACATGCTCCAAACTGTATTTCGGAGCTCCTCAACATTAATCGGACGCAAAAAAGCAGAATATCACTAGCCATAGGTAAAAACTGAACAAAAGACAGAGGAGGAGGATCCTGTACCTGCCATATTTTTTCCAATATTTGCAAAGTGGTCACACATCTGATCAGCTGCTTCCTCCGGCGTGAGGTACAAACTGCGGCAACAGAACTCTGGGTTGGGAAATAATGGGCAAATGGGAGGGTGGGCGTGAGAGGGTGGGAGTGGAAGGGGGACTAGTTGCCCTCCAATCACTTTCGACTATTAAAAAGGGCATAAGCCCTTTCTATGTTCAATCGAATGAACCCCTTTCGAAGTTCCCACGACAACTCCTTCGATACGAAGTGCCCTGGTCTAAACAACAGCAACAACAAAAAATATCACTAATCACTTTCGACTATTAAAAAGGGTACTAGCCCTTTTAATTTGAAATCGAATGAGCCCTTTTTCAAGTTTCTACAACAAAGATTTCAATAAAAACCTTATATGCCCCCAGGGCATAACTTATAACCCTTGCCCTGAGGGTTGTGGGGGAGTGTCCTCCTCAGAAACATATTTTCTATCTGGAAATCAACTACACTGAATAAAATGGCTATCTCAAAATTTTTATTGGATGTGTTTGGGGGAAAGATTTGCTAGTTGCCCTCCAATCACTATCGACTATTAAAAAGGGCACTAGCCCTTTGAATCTCCAATCGAATGAACTTTTTTTGAAGTTTCTACGACAACACCTTCTATAAAAACCTTATATGCCCCCAGGGCATAACTCAAAACCCTTGCCCTGAGGGCTGTGGGGGAGTATACTCCTCAAAAATATATTTTCTATCTGGAAATCAACTACGCTGAACAAAATGGCTATCTAAAAATTTTGATTGGATGTGTTTGGGGGAATGATGGGCGTGGGGGGGGGGAGGCTAGTTGCCCTCCAATCACTTTCAACTATTAAAAAAGGGCACTAGGCCTTTGAATTTCCAATCAAATGAGTCTTTTTTGGTGTTTCTAAGACATCGCCTTCTATAAAAACCTTATGTGCCCCTAGGGCATAACTTAAAACCCTTGCCCTGAGGGTTGTGGGGGAGTGTCCTCCTCAAAAACATATTTTATATCTGGAAAGTAACTACTCTGAACAAATGACTATCACAAAATTTTGATTGGATGTGTTTGGGGGAATGATGGGCGCGGGGGGGGATAGTTGCCCTCTAATCACTTTCGACTATTAAAAAGGGCACTAGCCCTTTGAATTTCCAATCGATGAGCCTGTTTTGAAGTTTCTACGACAACGCCTTATATAAAAACCTTATATGCCCCCAGGGCATAACTTAAAACACTTGCCCTGAGGGTTGTGGGGGAGTGTCCTCCTCAAAAACATATTTTCTATCTGGAAATCAACTAGCCTACGCTGAACAAAATGGCTATCTAAAAATTTTGATTGGATGTGTTTGGGGGAATGATGGGCGTAGGGGGGGCTAGTTGCCCTCCAATCACTTTCGACTATTAAAAAGGGCACTAGCCCTTTGAATTTCCAATCGAATGAGCCTTTTTTTAAGTTTCTACGACAATACCTTCTATAAAAACCTTATATGCCCCCAGGGCATAAATTAAAACCCTTGCCCTGAGGGTTGTGGGGGAGTTTCCTCCTCAAAATTATATTTCTATCTGGAAATCAACTACGCTGAACAAAATGGCTATCTCAAAATTTTGATTGGATGTGTTTGAGGGAATGATGGGCGTGTGGGGGGGCCTAGTTGCCCTCCAATCACTTTCGACTATTAAAAAGGGCACTAGCCCTTTGAATTTCCAATCGAATGAGCCTGTTTTGAAGTTTCTACGACAACGCCTTCTATAAAAAATTTAAATGCCCCCAGGGCATAACTTAAAACCCTTGCCTTGAGGGTTGTGGGGGAGTGTCCTCCACAAAAACATATTTTATATCTGGAAATCAACTAGCCTACGCTGAACAAAATGTTTATCTCAAAGTCTAGATTGGATATGTCTGGGGGGCATGATGGGCGTGGGGGGCGGGGGTTAGGTGCCCTCCAATCACTTTCGACTATTAAAAAGGGCACTTGCCCTTGGAATTTCAAATCGAATGAGCCTGTTTTGAAGTTTCTACGACAACACCTTCTATAAAAACCATATATGCCCCCAGGGCATAACCTAAAACCCTTGCCCTCTCCTCCTCAAAAACATATTATCTATCTGGAAATCAACTAGGCGGAACAAAATGGTTATCTCAAAATTTTGATTGGATCTGTTTGGGGGAATTATGGGTGTAGGGGGGCTAGTTGCCCTCCTATCACTTTCGACTATTAAAAGGGGCACTAGCCACTCCAATTTCCAATTGAATGAGCCCTTTTCGAAGTTTCTACGACAACTCCTTAGATACGAAGTGCCCGGATATGGAAAAAAAAACACACATTGTGGCCACATCGTTCTTTAGTTAGGCAGCGCTACTTTTACTTTACTTTTCTTTGAAAAACTTCTTTGTTTTCTTTACTTTTCTTTGAAAAACGTCTTTTGTTTAAAATTTTTTTTTTAATTAATCAGCATAAAAAGCCAATACTGCCGGTTTAGCATTTGTCATGAGAAATTGATTTTCAGTTTT
Organism: Artemia sp. Kazakhstan ARC1039; assembly: GCA_029168905.1. Lineage (NCBI taxonomy): Eukaryota > Metazoa > Arthropoda > Branchiopoda > Anostraca > Artemiidae > Artemia > Artemia sp. Kazakhstan ARC1039. Next base: position 68,501 of record JAQQPU010000620.1, on the reverse strand, counting down.
GGTGAATATTGGCCCAAGTCACTTTTTACTTAAAGTTTTTTGTCTCAAACTATTTGATAAGATTCTCCTGTGACAAAAAAATTTTTGAACCTGTTCATTTTATTTAGTTGAATAGGACAATAAAAAGAAATAGGGTCAATTTGACAGCTTGATAGTTAATACTCACTAGGAGTATTAACTTCATACCACAAGCCGTTTTTTAGATATTCAGGGTGTAGAAAACATAGAAAACTACGTGAAAGTTCCAAGATCTCTCAAGCTCTTCCTAAAGGATGTAGATACGACATTTTGATAACTGGGCAACATACAGTGTATTTTGATTTACCTCGCTACTTAACTGTGAAGAGATTCCAAGACCTAAGAGAACTTTTTAGGGAAAGACATTTTAGAGATCATTAACAGAAATAGTTTATCACCTTTCCCTACCCTCGATAGTACCGAAAGGTTCCAACTCCATCACCCAAGCTTTTCTTGTAATATTGCAGATATGTTATTTCAATAACCTGGGTACACATAGGGTTTTATGAGTCTACTCTCTCCCCCCAACAAAAATTTGAGGTCTAGTTGCCCGCCCTCCTCCCAAAAACTTGCTGAAAGTTTCAACTAAATTCCACAAGCAGTTATTGAGACATTGCAGACAATTTGAAAAAACAGGTGCGCATAGCGTCTTTTGATCTCAAGTATTCGTGTCATTTCTATAGTATGCCCTTTGGAATCTCTAAGAATATTGGCTTAGACACAATCCTTAGAAGCTGCCCTTCAGACAAAGGCGCTGCACATAACTGCCCTTCACACAAAGCTTTGATAATTTCTATAACTTTCTCAGGGATTCCATAAAACCAAAGAATTTTCCACGATCACTCCAGGATGGGCTGAAACAAAAGCTTTCAGTAAGCCTGTGAAATTCAGGATGACCTGATCGGGCGCCTGCTATCTTTTTGGTTAATATATGCACAGTTCTACTGTCTCTACGACCTGCAGCTCATTCCGTTCCAGTGGCTAGATTTTAGATGTCTGCTCTCATGTCCCCACTTGCAGACTTCTGTACTACTGTAGAAGCACTTTTATATTGTTCTTTCAAAACATTACGATAATGGTTATCCCTAAGATGACTAGATGCGTATCTATAAACAAGCACTTTTATGTCTGCTCTTTTCTGTGTAAGCTACCAAGTGGGATTGCTAATCCATTCTTCCTTCCCATGCCTCAATGTCATCCTTCCTTCTCACGCTCTTCACGGCCTACCTACTTCAATAGCAACGTCTTTAATGCACTGCGTCAGTGACTCCCAAATCTATCAGTGCTCTGTGCAACGCAATCTTCAAGCTCCAGATCATTAAGTCTATTATCCAGTGCAAGTCTATTTGATCGCAAATAGTTGCAGGTTTAATCACAAGTTGTCAAGGTCGCAACAAGTATTCACAGTTGCGGTCGCAACTAATTACATTCATAACCGTAGTCGCAATCGCAGGTTATCACAGTCGCAAGTAAACGCAGTATTAGGTAGTTGTTATTACAAGTACTTGCAGTTACAGTCTCATTCGCAAGTAGTCAGAGTCTTATCATAAGCAGTCGCAAGCAATCGCAGTCGTGAGTAGTCAGAGTCTTATCGTAAGTAGTCGCAAGTAGTCGCAGTTGCAAGTGTTCATAATCACAGTCCGAAGTAGCAACAATCGCAGTGAAATTATTTGCTGCCATAATTAGTCGTAGTCACAGTCGCAGTGTTGTAGTAGTAGTAGTAGTAGTTGCAGTAGTAGTATGCATGTTTCTATCTTTTGGTTAGTTCGACATCCTTTCGAACATGCCCTGAAAGTTTCAGCGTAACAACCAGCCCTGAAAGTTTCAGCTTTAACAACCTGCATGTGTTTTTTTGATTTGGTTCAACATCCCCTTCATCTTTCCCTGAAATTTTCATCCTTATAACGTTAGCCTTAGTAGTTATATTAGTAGTGGTAGTAGCAGTAGTTAAAAACCTCTCAAATTCTGTGAGAGTTTCAACTTAATGCCCTTAGTCTTAGAAGCAGCAGTAGTATTAGCTTTAATGCTAGCAATACTAGTAGTTGGGGTAGCAGTAGTTGTAGCAGTAGTATGTACATTGTGACTTTTGGGTGGTTCGCCGTCCCCCTCAACATTTCCTGAAAGTTTCAGCTGAATACTGTAGTTATTCCTAAGATATTGTTGATATACCCTTTTAACAACCTGAATGCAACCTGTATTTATCAACCTGTGTTTTTTTTTCTTTAATTCCATATTTCTCCTTAACGTAACTTGAAAGTTTCAACTTACTCCAATCTGCTCTCAAAATATTGCTGATATTCTCTTTTGACAATTTTTATGTACATAGTGTTTTCCGAGGTAGTTTGACATTCCCTGCAATTTACACCTCAATACCCTTAGCTTTGGAAATAGTAGTTGCATGATAATAGTTGTAGTAAAAATAACAGTGGTTGTAGAAGTAGAAGTAGCAGCATTAGTAGCATTAGCAGTAGTACCAGAAATAGTTGTAAGCAGATAGTGCTTTTTGGTTACTTTAATTCCCCCCTTAAAATTCCCTGAAACTTTCAAGTAACTACCCTAAGCTATTCCTGAGTTGTTGGTGATATGCCATTTTAACAACTTGAATGCACATATCACCCTCAACATTCCCTGGCAGTTTCATCCTTATAATCCTAGCTTTAGTTGTAGTAGCAGTTGTGGTAGTAGTAGTATACACATGGTGTCTTTTGGTTAGCTCAACATCTTCCTCAACATAACCTGAAAGCTTCATATCAACTTTCAGTAGTAGTAGGAGTAGTAGCAACAGTAGTAGGAGTAGTATTAGTACTAGCAATAGCAGTAGTATGAACATAATGTCTTTTGGTTAGTTCAACATCCCCCTCAACATGTTCTAAAAGTCCCAAGTTAATACCCCATGTTGTTCCAGAGATTTTGCCGATACGCCTTTTTGACAACCTGCATGCACATAGTGTGTTTTTATTTTGCTCAACATCTTTCTCAACATTTCCTGAAATTTGAAGCCTCATAACCATAGCTTTAGTAGTGGTAGTAGTTTCAACAGTATCAGTAGTTGCAGCAGCAGTAGCAATAGTAGTGTGCACATAGTGCCTTTTGTTTACTTCATCAACCCCATGAACATGTCCTGGACGTTTCAACTTAATGCACTATGCTATTTCTTAGACATTGTTGATACAGCGTTTTAATAACCTGAAAGCACATAGTAGGCTTAAAGCAATAGTAGTAATAGAATGTGCATAATAGTAGTAGTAGGAGTAGTAATGGCAGTAGTAGTATGCTGATAGTGCCTTTTGGTTAGTTCGATATCTTTGTCAACACGCCCTGAAGGTTTCAATTTGATACCCTAAGCTGTTCCTGAGATATTACTGATACACCCTTTTGACAACCTGCATGCACATATTGTATTTTGATTTGGTTCAACTTCTCCTCAATATTCCCTAAAAGTGGCACCTTAATACCTTTAACCTTGGAAGTAGCAGTAGCAGGGGTGGTAGCATTAATAGTAGTAGTAGTAATTATTAGTATTATTAGTAGTAGTATTAGCAGCAGCAGTTGTATATAGTGCCTTTAAAGGCACATAGTGCCTTTTGGTTAGTTCAGCATCCTCTGGAATTTGACTTAATGCCCTAAGCTGTTCGTGAGACACTCCCTTTTAACAATCTACGTACACATAATGTCTTTTGGTATAGTTTAACATTCCCTGACAACTTCACCTTAATACCTTCATCCTTTTTGGAGACCCAGGATCAAACATACCACCTTTTCCCACTAACAAATCTTATGTGTGCGTCATAGTTACTGAAGATTTGAATTATGCCCAACAAAATGATTATCTAAAAATTTCGATACTTTTTTTTGGGGGGAGCAGCAAAAAGGGGTTAGGGGGGCTGGTTCCCCTCCAGTTATTTTTGATTCTAAACAAGGACGCAAGAACTTTCAACTTCCAATTAAATGAGCATCCTCCGAAGATTCTACGACAACTCCTTCCATACGAAGTGCCTTGGTTAGAAGAAGAAAAAAAATACATAGAGCCCACTTTGGTCTTTACTTAGGCAGCGGTATTGCGCCGCCTTTGATAACTTCATCTCTTTCTTTCTTAAGTGTTTAGATTGCTTAAGTCTTTTTCCAATTTTTTTTTTTATTGATATTCTAGTTGAAGCTTTATTTTTGTGTGTGTTTCAGAGACCCTGGCCTGAACTGGACAGTAACTACGCCATAATGTTCCGAGTAGGAATGGGAGAGCACCCCGAGCCTCCCCTGAATTTTTGCGCGGAAGGGAAAGACTTCATTGGACACTGTCTAACTCATGACCAATATAAAAGATGGACTGCAACGCAACTTTTGGAACATCCATTTGCAAAGGTATTCACTTCTCTTCTTGCTATCTGCTTTACCTACTAAACAAAAAAAAAAAAAAAAAAAAAAAAAAAAAAAAAAAAAAAAAAAAAAAAGCTGAGAAAGTTTCTCCGCGTTCTATTGCTGTGTTAGCAATCTATCACGGATTTAGAGTCAGGATTTGATACGGAATAAAAAAAAAATGTATTTGGGCTGCCGCTTTTACAGTAGTAATTGTTTCAGTAGTAATTACAGTAGTAAATGCTTTCAGTTAAGCACTAGTTAAAATTTAGTGTGAAGAGCAGGGTTTTTAAAGAAACATCCCCCTCTTATACAGAAAAAATTATATTTGTTCTGAGTTTTAATGTCACTCTTTACTTTCATTTAAAACAACTCTTTCAAAAAATAATAATCACCGAACCTTTGTTGTGAAAATACTCCTTCACAACGAGCGTGCAACGCTCTCCGCAGCAGCATTAATGAAAAATGACGTGTACCGGTACTAATCAGAACTCGCTACATCATCGTATCACCACAAGAACTTGAGCCGCACCTCTTCTGAATAGAGAAGGTCTTTTTTCTGGAACCTCCATTTAGGCCTCTCACACATTTCCTCTACCTTGTGCTTGCTATGTTGGAGAACTTGCCAGCGTTTTGCCCAAAGTTTCTGAACTTTGCAACTTCTAGACACCAAAAGGCCATTTTATACTACAACATCACAATTCTTTACTACAATGATATATTTTGTACTATAATTATTCTAAAAAAAATTTCAGGTTGGTGATTACTTATAAGCTGGTGACGTATACTGCTGAATCGCTTGATCAAACATTATAATTAAAACAGTTGGCTTCAACAACAGATTGAAGAAGATATGTGGATGCAGGTTTAAAGTAATGAATGATGAAAAATAATTGTGTACTTGCCTTTCATCAGGTAATGAGCTGCGTGTCAAATTTTTCAAAATGTATATTTGTGTATATTTTCTGCACCAGTTTAGTAACTTGCCGCTATTAGTAGAATTCAGGTGTTATGACAAATTAGACCGTGATTTAAAACATTATTTCAATGACTATGAATTGTGAATAGTATCTTAAGAAGTCTTTGTTCGTGACTTATGACTTTCGTTGCCAATTTGCATCAAAATGTGTGATTTCGTTTCTTATAAAAACGCAGCATTATTTTTATTTTAATACTTTTATGGTCCAAATTTTGAAGATTATTCACCTTATAATTTATTCGAAAACAGTAGTGGTGGATAAAGTACATATTTGTTTTGGCAAATTTAGCTGCTGGTCTTAAGCCTTTTTAAAGGCTTAGTAAACCACCTTTGAACATCTGTTTTAACCAATCAGTTCTATTTATAAAAGATATAACCAACTATGATTGGTTGAAAGCGGTGGAACCTAGCCAAATCTCTCACAAAGTAGAAAGTGAAGCATTTGTAGATGGCGGGTTTTTAATTTGTGTTTTGTGTTATATTTATGTTCTTCTCAAATTTGTGCCCTTAAATAGTTTGTGAGGCAATTTTTTCTTTTAGCAACTGTCATTTTAATAGATAAAGTTTGTGTTATTGTCGAATGTATAGGGTTGTCATTATTGGTAATCCAAGACAAAAGCGGGTAAAAAGGGTTAATTTTCGGTGTTTTCTTGGTAAGGTCACCTATATCGTTCTTCAGCTCTTGGTCTGCATCAAAGCAATCAACCAAACATTGATCCCCTCTGCTCCCTAGAATACTCCTCCATGTGACATTTTAGCCATGTCAATTAAAAATCGGAAGAAAATAACTTCATTTATATTATAATAAGTAAAAAGAGAACAAATTAAGCAATTACATCAATGTATAAATCAATGTTGGATCGGTTTGTACAAAGCATAAAAGTGAGCTTTAAACCACCAGTTAAGGGTTTTAGAAAAAAAACCCTTGGCCATCTCAGGATTTTTCATTGTCCAGCACTTTGGGTTAGTTTGGGCCAAATTGGAGTTTTGTCGCACAAATTGGCGGAAAAGGGCACTTTCCTGTGGCGTGATCAATTTCATCACCTGGAAGATATTTAGATATTTTCTTTTCAAATAGGCCTCTCCTAATATTGTATAGACATTGATTTGATATCGTAATTCCTGGCGAGAAAAGGCTTTTTCTCCCTGAGAAAAATATCTCAGCATCTTCTGCATTAGCTAAGAAAGTTATCACCATGGTTTAAAACTGGGAGCTCATTCAGCTTTTAGGGAAAGGCATTCATTTTACAACCCCCCCATTTGGTCCCAAGTATGGAACGGGGATCTATCGATGGGACAAGTGGTAACCATACTTGGGACAGACCCTAATATGTTTTCTTGATACAAAACTCAGCTATTTAATAGAGCTACTACTACTAACAACTCACCGCAGCACCAAGCCGCCTGAGGCCAACACAGCTACGCACGCTCCTCCTCCACCCCAATCTATTCAAAGCCTCCCTTTTTACACCCGCCCACGAATTTCCCATTTCCTTTAAATCTTTCTTTATGACGTCCTCCCGCCCCAGAAGGGGACGACCTGCTTTCCGTTTAGCCCTAGACGGTTGGCTGAAAAAAAAACTTCGGCAATCTGTCATCCTTCATCCGCACAACGTGCCCTAGCCACCTCAACCTTTCTTTCATTATAGCCCTAGAGAGCGATATTGAACCACATTTTTCGTATAGCCTATTGTTTGAAATACGGTCAGTCAGCCGAGTACCCAGAACAATGCTTAAGCAATTTCTCTGGAAAACATCTAGCAAATCTTCATCCGCTTTTCGGAGCGTCCATGCTTCAGAGCCATATTTGACCACTGTCATCACTGTAGCTTCTAATATTCTAATCTTGATTTGCAGACTTATCTTCCTATTCTTCCAAACTTTTTTTAACTGTGAAAAAAACACCCTGAGCCTTGGCTATTCTACTTTTAACATCTTCACTGCTCCCATCATCTTACTAATAATACTACCACAAGGTAAGTGAAGCTGCCCACCTGATCAATCTTTTCATTACCCAACGTCACCTTTTCATCTTCACGTATTCCTAGCGTTAGTGACTTAGTCTTCCTAACATTAATTTTCAAACCAATTCTAGCACCCTGAACTCGCAAAACCTCTAAAACTTCATTCATTTTGCTCACACTTTCATTTAGGATGCTTAAATCATCAGCATAATCCAAGTCCAGGAGACTTTTTCCTCCCCATTTGATTCCGTGATCTCCCATTGCCTTTCCTGTGCTCCTTAAAACAAAGTCCATCAAAACAATCCATATAAAGGGGGATAGAACACAACCCTACTTAACTCCTGATTTAATACAAAACCAGCTGCTAACCTCCTTTCCTACCTTAACCGCAGCGGTGTTATTCTCGTACATAGCACTAATCACTTTAATGTATTTGTTTGGTATACCATACAAGGTTCAAGGTTCAAGGTTTAATTTTAAAATATGTGTACAAAATAGACATAAATAGAGGGTAAACGCCCGAGACACAAGGTCGAATGACAAAAACCCGGTACATTAATCGGAATAAACCTGTTTGACAACAAAAAAATAAATAAGAGTTATTCCATGACTCACCAATAGACGGGGACCCACCCCACAAAGCCACCGACATCGGGCAAAGATCCACCGAAAATACCAATAAAAAAAACCAACGGGCGAATAAGGGCAACCGATGACCGGCATCTCACAGGGCAAAACACCCAACAAAACAATATTATCAAATGTACCCAGTTTTTCAATATATTATTAATTCTTAAAATTATTTATAAGGATAGAATGAAGTTGCTTTTTTATATTTGGAAGAGTTTGCTGCAATCAATAAATGGTAGATAAAGACACCTTGAACCCGTGATTGAAAATAATGGCGAGAACCGTGATCTCTCTGTGCTTAATTTTAGGTGCTGAATGTTCCATTTATGTCGGGTTTCATAAGAATGGGCATGTTGCACAGGGAAAAAATTATTCGAACGAAAGTACGTAGGTAGTTCCGACCGGTCATATTTTACCTTAAATAAAAAAGAATTAAGGGTGAATATCTGTGAAACAGGCAAAATATTAGTTAAAAGATATAGAGTTTCAGTTTTACTCTTATTAGGATACGAAGACGGGGATGGTAAATATTTCTTTAAAATTAGAAGAGCCCGGTTTTGAAGGATTTGTATCGGTTTTACATGACATCTGAATGTTGCCAAATATATCAGAGGACAATACGTAAGATGGGAATGAACCAACGCAAAATAAATTAGACGTAGGATTTCATATGGAAAAAAAATGCTGAAACCTTCGCATTATACCAACCCCTTGAGCAACTTTAACCCGTAATCTATAACAATGTTCTTTATATGACAGATTTTCATCAATAATAATACCCAGGTACCGGAACGAAGTTACCCTTTGAACTTGAATATTTGTAGCATGATCAAATATTGTTGAAATTCGTTGTGCATTCTGCCCAATTCTACTATAAATGATAAATTTGGTTTTTGATGCATTTAGTGACAAACGACTAGCTTTTAGCCATACAAGAAGTTGTGAAAATACGATTTGCAGCTTCTCATTGAGATCCTCTTCCGAATGTCCAGTAAGTGATGATCCGGTATCATCAGCCAAAAGAACATTCAGACCAAGGTTTTCTGTTGCTGATGGAAGGTCATTTTTGTATATTATAAAAAGCAGTGGTCCCAGGATTGAACCTTGCGGGACACCAATATTTGACAACAGACATGGATCCGAAACTGTGTCGTTGATCATAGTCACTTGGGAGCGACCACTTAGGTAAGATGCGATAAAATCGTGCGCTGGTCCTCGTATCCCACCATGGTTTAATTTATACAACAATATTTCATGGCATAACGAATCGAAGGCCTTCTCAAGGTCCAAAAATATACTCGCCGGGATCCATTTTTTCTCCAGACACTCGTGAATAAATTGTACCATAGTTAATATAGCATCTTCCGTACTATGCTCTTTTCTAAATCCATATTGTGTTTTTGAAAAATAATCTTTTGAACAGAGAAAATTATACATTCGATTATAAAAACATCGCTCCATTAGTTTAGAAAAACCCGAAAGAATAGAAATGGGTCTATAATTCGAGAAATTAGTCCGGTCACCACTTTTATATAGCGGTAACACTTTCGCTTTTTTGAAAGAATCCGGAAAAGTTCCCGATCTAAATGACAGATTTATTAAATGACACATAACTTTATTAATACTAGGTAAAATGGCTTTAACAATATTGATCGACGACTCGTCAATCGCCGGGGAATTTCCATTCTTTAAAAGCTTACCAACCTTAGCAAGTTCTTCCTCTGTTACCGGAGTTAAAAACATAGAATTCTCAGAAGGACTTCCTAGGTAAGTAGGATAATTACATTGCCCATGGGACATATTATGTTGGAGCTTATTAGCTATTGACTGCCCGATTGACACGAAAGGAAAATTTATGTAATTTGCCATTTCTAGTTCCCTTTCAATTGTATTACCATGGGCATCCCGTATTTTTGATGGTGAAGAAGACGTCCGCGATCGATTTAAACATGAGTTGATTAGTTCCCAAGTTTTCTTTGGGGACTTACTTACTTCATTAAAAGAATCGAAATAAAATTTCATTTTAGCATTACGTATTATTTTTGAAAGTAGGTTTTTATAGTTTTTTAAGGTTCTTCTATTTCCTTCACTTGGGAAAGATATTAAAGTTTTATAGAGATTGTTTTCATGTTTTATTGACGTCAAAAGGGCTGGCGATATCCATGGTTGGATTTCACACCCGCCCACGAAATTCCCATTTCCTTTAAATCTTTCTTTATGATGTCCTCCCACCCCAGACGGGGACGACCTGCGTTCCGTTTAGCCCTAGATGGTTGGCCGAAAAGAACAATCTTCGGCAATCTGTCATCCTTCATCCGCACAACGTGCCCTAACCACCTCAACCTTTCTTTCATTATAGCCCTAGAGAGCGGTATTGAACCACATTTTTCGTATAGCCTATTGTTTGAAATACGGTCAGTCAGCCGGGTACCCAGAACAATCCTTAAGCAATTTCTCTGGAAAACATCTAGCAAATCTTCATCCGCTTTTCGGAGCGTCCATGCTTCAGAGCCATATTTGACCACTGTCATCACTGTAGCTTCTAATATTCTAATCTTGGTTTGCAGAATTATCCTCCTATTCTTCCAGACTTTTTTTTAACTGTGAAATTACACCCTGAGCCTTGGCTATTCTATTTTTAACATCTTCACTGCTCTCACCATCTTTACTAATAATACTACCAAGGTAAGTGAAGCTGCCCACCTGATCAATCTTTTCATTACCCAACGTCATTAATGTGATGTAATGTAATTAATGTAATTCGATGTCATTAATGTAATAAATTCTGTTGTATGGGTATTTTCTTTAAATTCCAGTAGATTTATATTAAAATCCCCCATAACCACAACATCCTTATCATCCAGAGATGCTAGTAAAGACTCAAGAGATTGCAAAAAAAGCGGTATATGGGCCGACGGGGGCTTATACACCACACAAACTTGAATTTTTTTAGTCCCAAGCCGACATTCAACAGCCAGTATTTCACACACTTTTTCAACATTATATTTTTCCAGTTCTGGCAGTCTCTCAAACTGCGCTCCATCATTCAAAAATAACCCAAGGCCACCTTTTTCATGGACTAGTCGATTCTTATCAATGAATTTATATCCCCGGATTTTCACATTATATTTTGTCTCATCATTAATAAATGTTTCACAAATCCCCAAAATGTCAATTTGATTTGCTGGCAATAAATTTGTTAGTTCATCACTAGAACTCATGAGTCCTTGTACATTCACAGACCCCATTCGTAATGAATTATCTTCAAGTCTGTTTATTTCATCAGGAGAAACGTACGATGGCGGTTTTATTTTAGAAAGTGTTGTTTTCTCTTTGACCGAATATATGAAAAGTTTCAGAAAGTAAAGATAGGTTAACGGGTTTCCCCTCCAAAGCCACCAGTCTATCGCGC
>JAQQPU010000620.1:28742-43557 GCA_029168905.1 Artemia sp. Kazakhstan ARC1039 | reverse complement strand
TATAAATACCCAACTGGACCTGTATCCCCAAATGTTGACCATGAGGTACAAAAACTCTTTTGTCCCCTATTTTGTTTCCTATTTTAATAATTGATATAACTTTTGTTTTATGTTTATCCCCTGACATCTGTTTTATTATTGATTCAATTTTTTGTTTTATGTTTATCACATAACATTTGTTTTGTTATGGTAATTCTGACGTGCTTATGCTAGCTTTTGTGCTATTTTAGCCAATAAATCATATTCTATTCTATTTCGAACCAACTTGTGTCATTAACTGTTTTTAGCTTACTATATGTCTGTTTATTTATTCAAGCTTTTGATCTTTTAATTCTTTTGGAATTTTAGGTACTTGAGACAGTTTTATAACGTTTTTGCCTGTAATCTCTTTTTTTTCAGCTTCAATGTCCTTTTGGGACAAGGCTCCGTTTACAGCTTTGATTTGATAAACTAAAAATTTAGCTATTCGTCTTTTTACCTGTTATGGCACTAGCAATGGACTTGTGCTTGTACTCTAAGGTTTGCTTACCAGGGCTGCTTTTTGGTAGCTCCTTACAACGTTTCTAGGTTATCTTGTCATCGGCTACAGCTAAAATGACTATTATGAACCTGCACACACAGTAATTAATTATTTATAGCCACACTTTTTATTGGTGGCCACAGTTATCTCATGGGCTATTATGTTCCCAAACAGAGTGGCCCTACTGCAGGAAATATACCTTGCCTTCATGGCACATGGTAATTTATTTTTAGACATACAAGTGATAATGACTATTTTCACTTTAACTTCCCAACTTTTAATGGTCTTGTTTTAAGTTTCAAATTCAACGTAGGTCTTTTAGGCTATTAAGGTGCCTTCTGTTAATTTTTCTTGCCATGCTAGTCATTGTTTTTTGAAAATGACTCCCATATAAAAGAGCATAATTTGCCCCCTGGCACATTGGGTGGATTGCATAACTTTTAGCTCTTGTCCCATGCTCAGTGGGGGGGGGGGAGGGGCCATCCCCAGAGGCATTGTTATTGGACTTTTTAACTAAGCTGAATAAAATAGCTGTCTCAAAGTTTTGATCTGATATCTTAGGGGAAAATACACATTAGAGGAAGGCTGATTGCCCCCCTCCAATCAATTTTTCTCTTAAAAACGACCCTAGAAATTTTGGTTTGCAGACGAAAGACCAAACTTTCGAAGTTTCTATGACAACTCCGTCCACAGATAATAAAAATTCAAAAACTGATTGATAGCGCCCGCTTTACTCTTTGTATATAGATAATTTTCTTTTGTAAGGAAAGACAGCAAGTGTGAAATGCAACTGTTCATGAACTTCAACTAGGGTGTATTTCAGAAGCTAATTGTTATTGGTGTTGTTAGTTATTTTTGATACTAATTCTACCCCACATGCATTCACAATAAGCAAAAGCTGTTAGTATTTTCTTTGCCTATATTACACAGAAGTGTTCAGATTGCTTTATTATCTGGAGTTCCGGAACTCAAATAATAGATAGCCAAACTATCAATCTCTATTAGCAATAAGTATCTCCTCCTTCTTCTTGAATTGGACGGAGGTATTAAAAATATCTTCCGATCCCCTTTTGCCTCTCTTTTTATTCGGATTCACTTCTCTTTCTCCTCCTCCGTGATTTTAGGATACGCCTGCTCTCTTCAGATTTTTACCAAACCTTTATAAAGCATGACTTAATTTTTCAATCTCAGATCTTTCTCCAGCAATTTTAAAATATTACTGCGAAGCTTAAGAGCTCCAAAAGTCATTTTCTGATGGGTTCTCTCAGCCACTAAATTTGAACAATTAAATAGGAGATTTGAAGGATCTCAACTTCTTTTCCACAAACGCGACAATTCGGCGTATCGTTTAGATTTGGACTCATCAATACAGAATTCAGCATTAATGATTGAGTCTTTGACCGATAGAAAAGTTATAATTTTCTCGCTTGAGGAATCGTGATATTTTGTGACGGGAGGCTCTCTTCCCACGGACTCTCTTGCCACGAATTTTTATTCCCCCGCCGCCGTAGTATAAGGATATCTGTTGGCTTTGATGACTCCTGACAACTGCGCCTCGTCTAATTGGCAAGACTGTCCACCGCAATGGCGCAAATGCCCAATGTTACGCTTTTTATGATTGCAACGTATGACATATTGTAGTGTTATGATTCCGACATGGCAGGGAATGTGTTGGAAGACATTCTTCCTTCCAAAGCGCAATCTTTTAACCCAGTCCAGAACCAGAGCGAATCCTTTCGGCAAAAAGCCAGTCTTTTCGAATTGTGAAAAACGTGATAACTGATGATTAAGTTTCAAAAATCAGATAGAAGATTAGGTAACTAAAATACAAATAAGTGTAGGGGATTTTCGAGTCTTCAGAAGGGGAAGGTCCTCTCATACCTCTAACACAGCAATAAAATTTGTATTACATATAACACAGCAATAAAATTTTGAGGACAGCTACAACCTAAATAGTCCTGGAATCAAGGCACTATAGGGTAAGATACCCAGTAAATATCTACCAAATCATATTATTGAGTTAGGACTAAAGTGAATACACCATTCGATGACTTTTTTTATGCTGATTACGAATATAATAAGCATTTCTATTGGAAATGAATTTCAGCCCCCCCCCCCTATATATGCCAATTCAGGGTTAGGTTAGGTTGAGATAGGTTAGGTATATATAGGGGGGGGGGGCTGAAAGTCATTTCCGATAGAAATGCTTAATATTCATAATCAGCATAAAAAAAGGCATCGAATGGTGTATTCACTTTATTCCTAACTCAATAATATGATTTAGTGTATTACGGTAATTACCTGGTTTAATTACTGCATACTTGATCTAATTAAGTAAATTACACTACTTTAGATGATGTTAGGGGGGCGCCCCCTTGCCCCCCTGGATCCACCACTGATCTTAGCACAATGAAGTGTGAAAGAATAGCCTTATTGTCCTTCTGCCATAATAGCCTTATTGTAAAATAAGGAATGAACCTTTAAAATCACTTAGTCAGTGATGTATAGGGAGCCATTCACTCAATATTGCCCCACTCCATCTACCACAGTTTGGAGGAGTAACTCTTGTCAATTGCAATCTGAAATGCACCTGCAGAGGGGCAGTGACAGCTGTCTTGGGAAGATTGTTCCAGTTGGCCTACCACTCTATTGGTGAAGTTTTGGATGTCAACTAGGTTACATGCTCCCTTCCAGGATAACTTCTTACTATGCCCCCTTGTCCCAAAGGATTCATCGAGTTGAAAAGGATTTTGACAGGAGTACCCAGGATTCAAAAACCTATTATGACATACCCTCTCTGATATCTGTACACAAGTGTTATGAGTTGTAGCTTAAATAGGTAGTCCAGATTCCTGCATCTGTTAACAGCTTTTGTTGCCCTTCATTGGCCATACTCTATTTTCTGCTGACCTTCCTTAGGAAATACACTACATATTATTAAATTAAATAATGTTAAATCATAACATCCAACAAAATAGGGAAGAATCCTGATAGAAACATGCTCATTATTTTAAAGTAGGAACTTCATTATTTTAGTCTTTTCTTTTAGTTTATTATGTATTCCTTGGGAGAGGAGAGGAGTGCATTGTCAGAAAAGCAACCATGATATTTGGAAGTAGCATAAAATAAGGGATATAATGGTACTATTGTTATTTATTAGGATTATGTCTCTTCAGAAGAGACCAATCACTAAATATTTATTGTTTAATAATTGTAATATTTCTGATAGATATCCTGGAAAGTAGTCTGTTTTATTATTAGAATTTCCTAAATTTTCAATAATGTAAGTAGGCCAATGTGATTAGCTTGATTTTTTTTTTAATCCCACCTCCTCTCCTCTCAGTGATGACAAATTTTAAATTCAAAATACATCTAATTTTAACTTAAAACGTCACCTACTCTTTTTTTATTAATTAGCAGCCAAAATGGACACACTTCAAGTCACTATATACTACCAAAAACAATCCAATAAAAGAAAAAAAAATGCCATTCCCATGGAAAAGGGTGTCCTCCCCCAACAGGAAGCCCTTCATATGTTAGCTATTTCTTACCATACCTCTAAACTCTTCTAGATGGTGACCCTACATGTCTCCTACAAAACAAATAATAATAATAAAAAATTCAAAACAAACTAATTAAATTAATAAAGATAAAACAAATAAACCAAATTATCTATCAGTATAACTTACTTTTACAAAAAAAATACACCAACATATTTACAAATTACAAGGACTTCAAAGAAAGTTATAATGATACCACTTTTCAACTTTATCTTTTCATTTTTCCCTTTTAGCTATACTTTGGCTACTTGAATATTTAAACCATAGATTATACAACACTAACAATTTAAAATGGACTGATCGTCAACTGGGGAACTGCCTAATTATGGACACAAAAATTAAGCTTGAATTAAATTTTGAATTATTTTCTGTTACTTAGGCAGAAGATGAACACACCACTTGATGTGTCTTTTTAGGCTTTTTTCCAAATATGCTAATCACATTCATTAAAAATTCTATTTCAAGCCCTTAGGGGGCTATAAAAGGTGCCATGTTTTTTACTACTAGAAACTGGTAAAGAGCATATCATTTTCTTATGAATCAATTATTCAAAAGTAATACATTCTACCTTAAATTGCATGTCCAGCAAGATAAGGTAGTGATAAGCCTCCTGTGAAACATCTTGCTGATGGTGTCACATGACTATAGTTTGACATCCCAGGTTAACTTACACTCTGCACTGGCCCAGTCCTGATCAATTCCTTTCTTGAACACATCAATCGTTTGGGACTGGATGGTGGCTTCAGAGAGGCTGTTCCAGTGAGGGACAGCACATACAGAAAAGAAGTGCTGGCGCTCACATTGGTGGCAATGGGGGACTTGCAGCTTTCTTGTACTTGCAAGGGATGAGGAGAAACCCTTACTGAAGAGGTTGTTTTCTAGCAGTTTACAAGTAGTGTTTGCATCTTCTCTCTTCCTTTGATAGAATAGGGTGGGGAGTTTGAGGAACACAAGGTATTCCTCATATGGCTTGTCTCACAAAGCTGGTATGAGCTTCATTACTTGCCTTTGGACACTCTCAAGTGCTTCAACATCCATTTTATAATGGAGAGACACCAGGGTGATTCCAAATTCTAGGTGTAGACATACAATAGCTTTATACAGATTCTTGACCACACACAACTTTCTGGTGGTAAAAATGTGTTTTATGAGCCATAGGGCTTGCTTTGCTTTTGCAACTTGAGCTCATGCATGGCTGTGGAACTTGAGTTTGTCATTGACAGTAACCCCCATGTCCTTCTCCTCACTTACAGCTTCAAGTAGTTCATCTCAAATATAGTAAGGTTGTCTAGGGTTGTTGTGTCCAAGATGCAGGACTTTGTATTTTGCCATGTTTAACTGAAAACCCCTCTCAGATGACCATCTAGATAGTTCATCTAAATCTTCTTGCATTGTTGAGTGATTGGGGCTGATTTGGGCCTGTCCTAAGAGCTTGCAATCATCAACATATAATGTTGGTGGTTTTTTCAGGTGAGTTGTACAGTCATTAATATATATGCTGAACAATATGGGCCCCAGGATTGTGCCCTGCAGACCTCCACTAATGACAGGAATTTCATCAGAATAAACAGTTTTACCAGTGTTGTCATAAACTACTACCCTCTGAGTTCTTCCAGCAAGAAAGGATTCAATCCAAGCAACTATATTATTCTCATGCACCCTGTATGCTTCCAGTTTCAAGAGAAGAAGCTGATACTGTACTTTATCAAAGGCTATTGCTTGATCAAGCAAGATGGCATCCACCAGAAGGCCATCATCCAAGAGTCTGGTCACATAGTCATATGATTCAATGAGGTTCATGTTGGTTGAGCAACCTTTATCGAAACCATGCTGACTTTTTGAAAGTGACTGATTTCTTTTAAGATGAGAGACTAGTGCATCATTTATGATGCTCTCAAGGACCTTGCATACAACAGAAGCAAGACATAGGGCATTAATTACTGGCTTATTCCTTTCTCCCTTTCTTGAAGATGGGCTTGATGTTGGCCTGCTTCCAGTCACTTGGTAGCACTTTGGAAGTGAGTGACATCACTGCTACTGGCTCAGCAATTTGTTCAGCTGCTTCTTTCAATAGTCTGGGTTGTAGGTTATCTGGTCCATCAGCTTTGTTTGCATCTAGTTTTCTAAGCCTTTTCAGAATGTTCTCTATACTTATAGTTTTCATGTACATTAGTTCTTGAATTGGTTGCTCTGGTAAAGTGGGTGGAGGGGCTGAGGGCTGAGTGGAAAAATTTGTACCAAAGCTAGAGTTGAGCAAATCCGCTTTTTCTTTAGCCTCTGAGGCCTTTGTGTCATACTCTTTCATGAGGTCTGGGATATCATGTCTAGAGGGATTAGCTGCTGAGACATGACGCCAGAAACCCTTTGGATTCTGCTTTGGGTTAACTGCAATTGCCTCCTTGTGGTTTTCTACAATCTTCCAAGTCAAATTTCTTAGCCTGTATCTGCATTTCTTGAACATATCATAGTGGCTATCATATCTGCACTTTACATATTTGGTTCATGCTCTTTTCTTCTTCCTTCTGGCTCTTTTGACTTCTTTGGGTAGGAAGGGGAGTGTTTTTGGCAGGGCAACCAGTATACCCTGGTGTGTTTATTTTCTGCTGCTAGGACTACTGTCTTAAATGCCTCTCAGTTTTTTTCTATATTACCACTGTAAACCACACTCTCCCATCACACTTTCGTCAATCACACTTTTACGTTTGACAGGTCCTGCTGTATCGATTCATAATCTGTAAAGGATTTTTCTACTTTCAATCCAGGCAAGAAAGGATTCAATCCAGGCAACTATATTCTCATGCACCCTGTGTGCTTCCAGTTTCAAGAGAAGAAGCTGATACTGTACTTTATCAAAGGCTTTTGCTTGATCAAGCAATATGAAATCCACCAGAAGGCCATCATCCCAGAGTTTGGTCACATAGTCATATGATTCAATGAAGTTTGTGTTGATTGAGCAACCTTTATGGAAACCATGCTGACTTTTTGAAAGTGACTGATTTCTTTCAACATGAGGGACTAGTGCATCATTTATGATGCTCTCAAGGACCTTGCATACAACAGAAGTAAGACATAGGGCATTAATTACTGGCTTGGTCCTTTCTCCTTTTCTTGAAAATTTGCTTGATGTTGGTCTGCTTCCAGTCACTTGGTAGCACTTTGGAAGTGAGTGACATCACTGCTACTGGCTCAGCAATTTGTTCAGCTGCTTCTTTTAATAGTCTGGGTTGTAGGTTATCTGGTCCATCAGCTTTGTTTGCATCTAGCCTTTTAAGCCTTTTCAGAATGTTATCTATACTTATAGTTTTCATGTACAATAGTTCTTGAATTGGTTGCTCTGGTAAAGTGGGTGGAGGGTTTGCTATGGGCTGAGTGGAGAAATTTGTACCAAAGCTAGAGTTGAGCAAATCCGCTTTTTCTTTAGCCTCTGAGGCCTTTTTTGTCATCCTCATTCATGAGGTCTGGGATATCATATCTAGAGGGATTACCTGCTGAGACATGGCGCCAGAAACCCTTTGGATTCTGCTTTGGGTTAACTGCAATGGCCTCCTTGTGGTTTTCTACAGTCTTCCAAGTCAAATTTCTTAGCCTTTATATGCATTTCTTGAACATATCATAGTGGCTATCATAGTGGCTATCAGTGGCTATGCACTTTACATATTTGGTCCATGCTCTTTTCTTCTTCCTTCTGGCTCTTTTGACTTCTTTGGGTAGTAAGGGGAGTGTTTTTTGCTGGGCAACCAGTATACCCTGGTGTGTTTATTTTCTGCAGCTAGGACTACTGTCTTAAATGCCTCCCAGCTTATTTCTATATTACCACTATCAACCACACTCTCCAATCACACTTTTACGTTTGACAGGTCCTGCTGTATTGATTTATAATCTGTAAGGATTTTTCTATGTTATTTTCCTTCTTGAAGTTTAGGTTCAAGAAGGAAAATTAACATAAATTAAGTTTAATTAATTTATGGTAATCTAATTAAATAATTGTCGAAATTTATAAACTTTTTTCTAAAATTTCAAGTGTTTTCCTAATAACTATATAAGTAGTTTTTTTTATGAGTTTTAGTAACATCACTATAGTGGACAGAAAAAGTGGGGACGAAATTACAGATTGCTTTACCTTTATTACCCTAATTTGCATTTTAATGCAAAATTAAAGTCCATACTGGGCCATCCAACAGCCCTTATACTAATTCAAGATCTACAAATTCAAAAATACCTCTCTAAAAGGTTCTGACCAATCCCACAGCTCCACCCATTCCAGAGAGCAGAGGCCTATAGTAAAGGCCATATTGCTCCAATGTTTTATTATTATTTTTTTTCCCCAGAAGCACTTCACATGGAAGGGGTCGTCGTATAAACTTCAAAGGGGGCTCATTTGCGAGAGTTCTAGTATTCTTTTTAAGAGTCAAAAGTGATCAGAGGGCAACTAGCCCCCCCCCACCTCCTTTTTTTCCCAAATACATCTGATAAAAAATTTGAGATAGCCATTTTGTTAAAAATAGTTCAATGATCCCATAACAAAAACTCCAGTGTCAACACAACCCCCAAGAGCCCCGGGCCAGGCATTGTAAGTTATGCCCTGGGGGTATATATGGTTCTTATGGCAGGAATGCTCGTATTAACTTCAGAGAGGGCTCATTTGATCGGAAATTGAAAGTTTGCCTTCAATTTTTAAGAGTCAAAAGAGAACCGAGGGCAATTAGCCCCCTCCCCCACGCCTTCTTTTTCCAAATCCATCTGATGAAAATTTTGAGATGGACATTTTGTTAAAAATAGTTCAAAGGCTGTAAACTCTGGTGTCGATACAACTCCCCAGGGCCCAGGGGAATGTGTTCTAAGTTATGTCCTGAAAGCATGTAGATAGATAGATAGATAGATAGATAATTTATTCAGCCGCTAGGCCATACACAGCTATTACAATGATTATATAAGACAACAGCCAGCATACACTTAAATAAATGGTATAACTACTAACAACAAAGAAAAACCTTAAACCCATTATTTACACCTTTTTAAACCCTCTTTTATAAATCCAGTCACTGCTATAATCATCTCCCGGGATGAGTCTCCCGGGAAAGAGCAAGTAAAACATGATCTCGGGCCCTGAGCATTTCTTTCAAAGACTTTTAATCTACTTTTTAAGGGCAAACCATTTTCTAGGACCTGGAACCACAGACGCAAGTTCTCCGGTGGCAAATTCAGCTTAAAATAATATTCTAGTCCAAAAGACTCTTTTATCTTAGAATACTGGCGCAAGGTTTCAGATTTTCGAATCTGTTCATGCCAGAGTTGGATCTCTTGGTCCTGCTTAACATGTTTTAGCTTCCAATAAATTTCCTCTGGATCGCCGGTTGGACCAAGACCTTCATTCCAAGCGTTTGAAAGTCCAGCTTTATCAAGGAGGACTTTAACGTGGAATGGCCATGATCTTTTTCTACCTTGCTGCAATAATTCAAAATATGCGGCTTTAATAAGCCTCTCATCTGGTAGTTGGATAATTTTCAGCAAATATTTTACTACTTGTAGTAACCTTTCTTTATGCAGCGAAAACAAACCGAGATCTCCCTTAAGAGCCTGTGTATGAGTAAAATAAACATCTAATATGTTCAACAATATTTGCAAATATTCGGCGCTTTTAGCTATCAGCGCCGCATCATCCGCAAATAGCAACAGAGACAAAGCTAAATTTCCTAAACTCACTGTTGGCACCCATTTTTCCCCAAAAAACTCAACAAAATCATTAATATATAAACAAAATAGCCTCGGTGACAAGGTGCTACCTTGTTTAACTCCTACCTCGCAATTAAATAAATCCGAAAACCCTTTCCCTGCTTCCTTAACCATTCCTCTTGTTAGCCTATACATATCACACACTAGTCGAACAAAAATAAAGGGCAGTCCTATCCTCAACAATTCTCCGCACAACAAAATCATGTCAACACTATCGAATGCTCTCTCAAAATCTACGAAAGCTACCAATAAATTACTCTTACCTCTACTATACTTTTCTATCAACGCCTTAAGTACAAATACCCTGTCAACTGTGCTATATCCTTCCCTGAATCCACCTTGTTCCTCACGAACTATTCGATTCTTCTTTAACCAATTAGCTAGCCTATTATCAATCAATTTCTCTAGAATCTTACTTAAACATGGTACCAGAGCTGTAGGCCTGTAGTTGCAATGCAACCTCGGATCCCATTTTTTAAATAACGGTAAAATTAAAGACGTCTTCCATCCTGAAACATAAATTCCTGGTGAAAGCACACTATTAAACAGCAGTATAAAAATTGGCATAAATAAACTTGAAAACTTTTTATATAAACGAATTGGAATTCCATCAATTCCAGGAGCTGTTCCTCCATCCAATTTCCTTAACACATGTGCAACCTCCTTAATATCTACCTCCTCTGTTAACGAATAATCTTCCTCCCTCATAGGGTAATTATATTCCTCCCAAATATTCCCAAATTTTTCATCACACCACTTACTAAGAACTCCTTCTTTACTTGCGAAATGTTCCGGCCAGCTATTTAGATCCGGGATTGCCTCTGGCGCTTTTCCTTGTTTTTGGTTTACCCTTCTCCAAAATTCATTCATATTACTCTCCAAGTAAAAACGGCTCATTTCCTCGATTTGACGTGTAATAAAATCTCTTTCCTTTACTTTTATTAATCTCTTATGACATCTCCTAACCTCGCGAAACCTAACCAATAGTGTTGCTTTCTCAACCTCATTTCTAGCTTACTTTACCCGATTTAGGGCCTCTGATAACAAATTTTTACTACTTAAACAATCAAAGTCATAAAAACTTTTACTAACTGGTTTTAATGAACTCAATACTGGCGTGGATAGCTCCAGTAATAACGTATTAAAATTAGCTTCCGGTTCTAATTCATCACTAGAATCATTACTTAACCTTAGCTGCTTTAGTTCCCGACAAACCTGCTCTTTACTAAATATAGCGATTAATGTATTCTGTTCGCTCTCACTCCACTCTCTCTTTAGCTGTCTACTTGGTAAAGTATACCTAAACTGGAAAGATTTATATTCATTAACTCTACACTCAAGGCCTAAGCTTAACTTAATCAGTAGGTGGTCGGACAACTGAATATTCAAAACTTCAACATTTAGTGATTCCACATCCAAACGAAGGTCAACCAAAACATAATCAATCATACTAGGCCTCAAACCCGAAATGCAAGTATAATCACACCTTGACTTATCCACCCCGAACCTCCCATTTCTAATCCCAACTCCAACCTCCAAACAAAGTGCCAGGAGTTTTCTACCCTTAACACTAACTTTTCTTTTATCATCCATGCTCTTTCTTGGGATCCTATACATATGAGGAACAACATCATAAACGGCCGGTATATTAACAACAGGCAGCTCAACCAAATCAGCAGTATAAGCATTAAAGTTTCCTACCAGCAATAATTTATGGGACATAAATTTACTACGAAAAACTGTAGCTTCTTTTCCTAATATAGACCATGTATCCTCTGCAGTATATGAGCTAGATTGCAGTGGGACATAAGTTGCACAAACCAACAATTTCAGACCTGAGTGACATACCAATCTAATCCAAACAAGGTTTTCTGATTCACTTTTCAGCTTATTAAAAGACAAAAAAGAACTATTCTTTAAAAGCACTAAGATACCACCGTAATGCTGGGAGTTCTTTGACACAGAACGGGCAACATGTTCGGTTATGAAACCGCGAAAAGATGGTACTTCATCACCACTGTGTCATGACTCTTCTAATGCAACAAAATCAAATTTTGTTATTTCAAGTTCCACTTCTCTTTTTTTTATTCCTTAGTCCTTGAACATTCCAAGACACAAACTTGACCACGTTTTCTCGCGTATGGCCTGCTTACCGCTAATTTGTGTTTATACTTTGATCAGCTGCAAGACTGAATGGCGTCTCTGGAGGAATTCTCTGTGATTCACTGAAATCCATCCTGTAGTGGTCTTTACGTGTGTTATATGTCGATCTTCCTATATTACAACGGTACGGGCTACCACCACTAGGATCACCTCTTCCCCGAGCACCACAAACATTTTTTGCAGATTCCTCAGTAGATCATCGGGACTGATAATTTCTGCACTCTTACGCACTCTTGGTCGGTGGGGCATAGCTTGCGCATCTACAACTGTACCGGTATCGCTGCCTTCACTACCGGAATTTTCTTCCCCCGAACTTTCAAAGTAGGGCTGATTTATTGCAACAAATGGCAAGGTGAGTGCTGCTCTACTAGGAGCTTGGCCAACACTAGCATTTTTAGCCTGAGAAGCCTGGTTTACGCTGCTTTCTTACACTTTTCCAACTGCCAAATCGTACATAAGCATTCGCCCTTCAATGAACAGCTTGTTGCCTCTGAGTTTAGAATTTCATCCTTCAGCTACAACCCTATCAAGCAATGGCCTTAAATGCCTACGGGCTTCCCTTTGTGCGTAGGTATAATCGGGAGCAACTTTAACTCTGAACATCCTCAAAGGTCCATTATTACATAAGATATAATCGCGCAATTCTACCACATTAAACTTGATTACCACCAGCCCAGAAGCACCCAATCGGTAAACGTCCTTAATTGCATAACTTGATATATCAAAAGATCGAAATACCTGTTTAAATAGTTCCATGACTTTCTCCTTTAATGTTTTACCAGGCTGCTGTGATGATATAAAATCATACAAAATAAGATTTGCCCTCCTCAATTCTGCTTCTAACAAATCCGCTCTGCGATTTGTTGCCGACAAACGTTCTGTCATAGCACTCATCTCTTTTGTCATTTTCTCGTTATTTTCTAAGGCTTGAGATAATTGTACTCGTACCCGACTAAATTCCTGCTGTGTTTCTAAAACGTCCAAAGACAATTTCGGTAGGAGATCCAACTTAAAACTTATCTCCTGGAGATTTTGGTTAATCGCTGCTGCTTCCATCGCATTTGTTTTATCAAAAGCACCGCTATTCAAAAATCCTTGTGCACTCGTTTACTGCGTGTTTTGTATTTTTTGCGCAAAAAATCACTTGCAAATTGCAATACAAAACGCTAATCCAAAGATTAGACCAATTTCAAAGTCCAAGAATAATCAAGTTCGTTCACCGGTTGTAATATATCACTATGCAAATTGCAATACGAAACACCAATCTAAAGAATTGTCAAATATCAATGTCCAAGGATAATCGAGTTCGTTCACCGGTAGTAATATTAATTAAAAAATTTTTTTACTCAAGAAAAGTCAATTGCGCAACAAATTTCACCTGTATTTTAATCCGTTTAGTTGAAGAAACCAGTTCTTTATTGTGCAGAGACATAAAATATCCGTTTTCAAGCTAGGTGTTCACTGAATGAACGCTAGTGAAATACTGCTAGTGAAATACTAGTGAATTACTGTTACAAATAGTTCAATGATCCCATAACAAAAACTCCAGTGTCAACACAACCCCAAGGGCCCGGGGGCAGTCGTTGTAAGTTATGGCCTGGGGGTATATATGGTTCTTATGGAAGGGATGCTCGTATAAACTTCAGAGAGGGCTCATTTGATTGGAAATTGAAGGTTTGCCTTCACTTTTTAAGAGTGAAAAGAGATCCGAGGGCAACTAGCCCCCTCCCCACGCCTTCTTTTTCCAAACCCATCTGAGGAAAATTTTGAGATAGACATTTGGTTAAAAATAGTTCAAAGGTTGGATAAGAAAAACTCCGGTGTCAACAAAACTCCCCAGGGCCCAGGAGCAGGCGCTGCAATATATGCCCTGGTGGAATTCTTGAAGTGGGACAACTTTCCGAAAAAGAAGGTTTTCAAAGAAAAGTAAAGGCCATCAAACAGTTTGTGGTAACAAATTGTAAGTAATGAGCGACCCGGCTCAATAGTAACCGAAACTCTAAAAACGGGATTTTAGTACCAATAGAAATCAGATTTTTATGCTGATTTCAAATATGTAGGTTTTATCAAGTTTAGTCTTACCCATCAAAAGTTCCGTGCCTGAGAAAATTTTCTGTTTTTTTTCCACAGGGGTGATCATATTGACCCAGTGGTCCTAGAATATCGTGGAAGGGCTCATTTGAACGGAAATTAAAAGTTTTAGTGCCCTTTTTAAGTTACCAAAAAATGGAGGGCAACTAGGCCTCCTCCCACGCTCATTTTTTCCCAAAGTCACCTGATCAAAATTTTGAGATAGCCATTTTGTTCAGCCTGGTCGAAAAATATAATAACTATATCTTTGAGGATGATTAATCCCACACATTCCCCGGAGGAAGGGCTGCAAGTTATGAACTTTCCCCGATGTTAATATGTAGTATTGGTTATTGGGAAGTATACAGACGTTTTCAGGGGGGATTTTGAAAGGTAGTAGAGGGGCAGGGGTTAAATTGGAGGATCTTTCCACGGAGGAAGTTTTCATGGGGGAAGGGACATTGCTATGAAGGGGGTGTCGGATTTCCCAGCATTATTTAAAAAAAAACGAAAAGAAATTAAATAAAAAAAAAGTTTTACAACAGAAAGTAAGGAGCAAAATCAAAACTTAAAACGAGCAACTAAAAATGTAATGCATTTAAAGTTTTCTTGACCTGTATTATCAGCAAGACATTCCAGTATCAGGCTGTGCTCCAAATCTTGATATATTGTACTGGCTTTAGTCCGCTTGGCGCTCTGTCTTTTAGATGTCACTGCTACTGGACGGATTTGAACCCTACGGTTTGGATATATGTAAATATGTCCGATA
>JAQQPU010000620.1:0-23742 GCA_029168905.1 Artemia sp. Kazakhstan ARC1039 | reverse complement strand
TTTTTTGGATATGAATTCCCTTTATCCGTCGGCAATGTCTCACTACTGTTTGCCGTGTGGGAATTACAATTGGCTTAATGATCCATGTGCTTCGAATTTCCCCAACATTGCTACCGTTGAGGAGAATGGTGCACAGGGATGCTTTTTTTTAAATTGACGGTGAAATACTCATGGAAATCCTTGACTCGGTAAAAGACTTTGTTTTCCCGTGCATAAATAGGCCGGTGGGTAGGGACTCTCTAAGTCCCTACAATTTATCTTTAGTAGAGGATGGGATTATGCACTGGGTGCCTTCAAAGCAAAAACCTATTGCCTACCCCAACCCGAAACAGAATATCATACATCACGTGCTATTGAAATGGATGGTGTCCAATTGTTTCAAAGTCACAAAAATTCATAGAGACCTCCAATTTGACCAAAAGCCTTACATGACAACGTTTATTGACACCTTTGTCAGTAAACGTACACAAGCAAAAACGAAGGTTGAAAAAGATGTCCATAAACTCATTTTGAACTCAGCCTTCGGTAAAATGTGCGAAAGCGTACGAAACAGAACTCGTTGTGACATTGTAACCAATTCCAAAGATTGTGCTCGAATCATTGCGGATCCAAACTTCACATCTTTCTCTGTCATAGACTCTGATATGGTGCTCCTACATCGTAAGAAAAGAAACATCATTTTAAATAAAAATATTGCAGGCGGGAGTGCGATAACGGAAATATAAAAAAAACTCATGTTGTCATTTTATTACAGTGTATGCAAGGTACAATGGCCGATTGAGGGACAAGTTCAAGTGTATTACGGGGACACTGATTCACTCCTGTTAAAAGTTAAAACTGAAAATTTGTTGAATGATTTGGAAAATGTAGAGTACATTAGCTCACGAATGGACTACACCAACTGGAATGAATCCCTCTATCCAGAGCTAGTGAAACGCCAGGCCCCAAATCAATTGTTAATGTTAAAATTTGAAACGGGAAGTGATCTGATATCCAGTGGTGTGTTTCCTGGGCCGAAGGTATACTGTGTGGAAACGCACAACAAGGATATCAAACAAGTTTGCAAGGGGGTGCCTACACACTTTGTAAAAAATAATTTCGATATGAATGTATAGAAACTGTGTGGAACGTAGTTTAGTCTCAAGAGCGAAAGTCATCGTGATTCGCTCTTTACAATTAAAGAACTACACAGTTAGAGTTGAGAAATGGTATGGCCATGTCGGCCATATCATACAAAGTTTATATACTTGAGGATGCTGTAAAGGTACTACCACACGGTCACTATTCAATGTCGTAATGAGCTGAATGTATAGAGTATAGAAAACAACTTGGTCGGAAAAATTAAATTAAATTCTTTCAT
Organism: Artemia sp. Kazakhstan ARC1039; assembly: GCA_029168905.1. NCBI lineage: Eukaryota > Metazoa > Arthropoda > Branchiopoda > Anostraca > Artemiidae > Artemia > Artemia sp. Kazakhstan ARC1039. The sequence goes on along the minus strand of JAQQPU010000620.1, from coordinate 22,382 downwards.
AGTACAAGGTGTGTGGCGGGTGTTTAAATTTTGTTTGATAAAAATTAATAAATTTTCAATATGTGTCTGTGCTAGGCAGAGCAGTTACTTCTTCATAATTTAATTTTCAGTATACATAGTCATTTCATAATTTAATGCCCCCTCCGGCCCCGGCCCGCCGCAGTGGCCGCCCCTAGGGGGTGGGGGGATCCCAATGTTTTTTTGTAAATAAAAAATGTGATATTATTTTAAGTGTTTTTTTCCTAGTGTCTTTTTAAAATAAATGTTGTATTTTTCGTTATAAATAAATAAAAAAATTAGTTTATTTATTAAATATAAAGTGCTCTTTTCCTAGTGTTTATTTAAAATAAATGTTTATTTTTGTTATAAATAATTAAATAAAAAAATCTTAAATGTGTTGTTCTTGTTTAATGTGCTTCTTTCTAATTGCATTACTTGTAAAGTGATTCATTCTGATCATGATTTATTTGATACCTTTCTTAAACAATATTCCAATGAAACGATTGTGAAGAAAAAGTTTGATGTTGGTGATACTATTCGAATTAGTAGAACAACTAATGTTTTTGAAAAGGGTAATTACGTGTGGTCCACTGAACTTTTTAAAGTGGCAAAAATCCTAGACACCAAACCCATAACTTATCGTCTACGAGGTTCCAAAGATTAGGAGATTGTTGGTGACTTTTATGACTATGAACTACAAAAAGTTAAAAATAATAGTGAAATCTATCAAATTAAAAAGATATTAAAGACTCGTACTCGCAGGGGCAAGAAACAGTTACTTTTTCGATGGCTAGGATACAACTCTGATTTTGATTCTTGGATCGGTGTTGAAGACATTAACAATGCCCAATGATTTTTATGTAACATTTATGTCTAATGTCTCCGATCCTCTCTACAGTGACTTGAATAAAACAAGTGATTTTTGGACGAAACTCTCCCGCCATCAACTTCGACGGTGCGTATGAAGTGGCTCTTGTCGACTGTATTCTCAAAAATACATATAACATCCTGAGAAAGGATCGCAAATATGATATAAAAATTAGAGCCCATGGCCACCAACCGTTAGCGAACAACCTAAAATTCAAAAGATCAATTGGTTGGAGTATCCATATGTTGAATTACCATATGAGGAACTCACCTGTATGAATGATTTATGTCGTTCTATCAATAAAAAGTTTCCGCTCGTAAAAAGGGGGCCTTTCATTTCAACTATTCAAAGGAAGAGGAGAGGATATACATTAGCTCGCCCATTGCAGGGTTGGACTCGCCTATAAATTCCAATAAATTCCTATATTTTAATGCACTCCTATAAAATGCCTATATTTTGGCTAAAATCCTATTATTCCTAAATTTATTACTGAAGAGCACGAAGAACACTGCTCAAGATTTGCAATTTTAACTGCTCGTTAAGTAAGCCAAGATGTGGTTTTCTTTACTTTTGACTCTGCTTGTAGACTCTGCTGTCTTTTGGTGTAGGTCGATAATTAATTACAAGTATTGAGCTGTTTGAACCTAACTAATGCTTTGTGTTGGGATTAGTAAGCTGCTTCTGCCTGGGCTATGTTGTTGTTTTGGCTTAGTAGCCTATGTTTTGTTTTTTGTCATGCTGAGCCTGTCCAAAATGAGCAATGATCAGTATATAGTCTAGTAGTCTGTTCTTAATGAGACTGTGAGTGCTTGCGGCTTATGCGTTTCCTGGCTGAACGCTATGGCTGATGCGAATATGGCCCAGTTTGGGACATATCCACATTTTTTCTTTTTGTGGCCTTTTAATCGCGGGATGCTATTTTGCAGGTAATGAATGCTGCAGGTAATGCTTGGTAATTAAGTATGGGGCCTACCAAGTTCAATAGTTCATGGCTTGCTAAGAGGGATTGTAGCGGTAGAAAGATTGGCGAATGGTGTAAGACTGGGAACGACCGGTACTCGTTCTTTTGCAAACTCTGCTCGAAAAATCTTGGTTGCACAGCTGGGGTTGCTCAGCTAAACCAGCATGTGTGATCTGCAGAACACAAAGCCACAGTTACTGCTCAACTACATCCACTGCTCGAAAAATCTTGGTTGCACAGCTGGGGTTGCTCAGCTAAACCAGCATGTGTGATCTGCAGAACACAAAGCCGCAGTTACTACTCAACTACATCCACTGCAGCTTCACCTGACTGGACAATCTCGAGTTGATGAAACAATCAAGGATAAACCCTTAGTTGGTACAAACATGTTTTGTGAACGTGATGCCGCTTATAAAGCTGAGTTAATATGAGCACTTCAGACGGTATAGAGTTCCATGTCTGCTAACTCTTCAGACCGAATTGTCGCAACCTTCCTTGCGATGTTCCCCGGTAAGATCCCCGACGGAATGTCCCTATGTGCGAAGAAACTCATGTATCTGATCACCGATGCGCTACATCCTTACTGTAAGCAAATGCTTGTGAAGGACATTCTTTCATATTTTGTACTAGAATATGACCCGACAACCAACAACGCTGGTATGAAAGAGTTACAGATACGTGTTTGATATTGGTCCTCGTACGGAAACGAAATCCAGAGCAGACATTTATGCCCAAGTTCTATGGGCCACGCAACAAGTGATAGCCTGTATAGGAAGATTATGTCAGCCATTGAGCAGAATCAGCTGCCACTTGAAAAACTGATCACGCTTGGAAGTGACGGACCAAACGTCAACAAAAGTGTTTGGAACAAGTTCACTGCCGAAAAAAAGAAAGTGACGGGAAGGGGAATGTTGAACATTGGTGCTTGCAACATCCATATAATTCATAACGCTTTCTTGAAAGGTCTTCAGGTGTTCGGAGAAGAAAGTTCCGACTTTGTGATTCTTATGCATTCATTTTTTGACGGATGGTCTGCTTGTTGTGAAGACTATCGAAAGTGCTAAAAGAAGAAGCATGTCCCAAGCCACTGGCTCACGATCGGACGTGCCCCCGCTAGAATCTTGCAGCAGTGGTCGGCAATCTTAGAGTACTTCCTGAACTTCGTTCCGAGAGAGAAAAAACTGAAGAATCTTCTGTCCTCTCCCAAATTTCTGAAGATTGTGGCTTATATCAAAAGTGCGACGATGAAGGCCCAACTCGAGTTTGTTCTAGCCTCAGCAGAACTGTTCATGAGTTTCACCCAACTGTTCCAGAAAGAAGAGTCTCTTATTCATGCTCTGCATTCAGAGATCAAAAGACTAGTTGTGACGCTTTGCGGACGGGTCTTTACTCCAGATTTCGTGACCGAGACTGAAAATTTGTTACCAGAAATGTTGAACCTTGCTGAAAAATTTGCAGAAAAGCCCATAGTTTCAGAAAACGTGGAACGAGCTTTCTGTGAGAAAGCTGCACTAAAAGACAAGGCCATTTTCTATGTCAATGTTCGAAAACATTTTATTGCGGGTATTCGCCATATTTTGAACAAATGTCCTCTGGAAAAGGATGGTTTTCTATAGGCTTTACGCTGTTTGAGTCCGATCAACATGAAGGATTCAAGAAGCATGCAGACATAGTGGTTGTGGCACGCGAGATTTCAATTGGAGTAAGCTCAGACGTCCCCCAGGCTAAGTGGCTGCTTTTGCAAACGGAAACTGGACCCGTGAGGACATAGCTCGGATCGATCATTTTTGGAGCCATTATTTTGGACTGGTGAATGAGCGCGGGGACAGCAAGTACCCGGAAATTACCAAATTTATCAAAGCGGTCCTGACGTTGTTGCATGGCAGCGCAGATGTTGAGCGTGGGTTCTCGTGTTCTGGTAGGATTCTCGGTGAAGACCAGGCCTTGATGTCTGAACGCGTTCTGGATGCGAGACTCATGGTATATGACACGTTGAGGCTTTATGGAGGAAAACCAGAACGGTTTGTTATTACAAAAGAGCTGTTGAATCTTGCACATTCCGCACGGTCTTTGTATCAACAATATCTGGATGAAAAGAAAAAAGAAGAGCTATCCGAGAAGGAGAAAGCAGCTTTCGAAGAGGACAGCAAGCGGAAGTTGCAGGAGGTTCACGAAAAAAAGAAAGAAATAGAAGACCTGGAAAGCAAAAGGAAAAACGTAGAGCATCAGAGCAAGAAAAGAGACCAGTAGCAGATACTTTACTTCAGGAACTGACAGAATGAAGAAGGCTGCCGAGTCCAAGAGTTCCATAGACATTGCCCTAGCTGTTTCTTTGCTCGAAGGAGCTGTGAAGTCCAGAAAAAGTGAAAGAGAGCAGATGGTGGAATCTGCGAGAATGGAGCAGTGTCTTGCAAAGAGACAAACTGACCTCATATCGAAATTGATGCCCAAGAAGCAGCAAGAGAGATTCCAAATATTTTACCTGTATCAGTCGATCGTTGGCACAGTATGTGTATCTGATTTTTTACTAGTTTTTTACTATTTGTACAGTTTGTATTTAAAATAAAAAAAATAAATAAATGCAAAAACTCGGGAAATGACGAATTTATGTTAACAGGCATCCCACGCCATCTACCACAGATCTGATCCCAAGGACTTCCGAATCCTATATTTGGGCCCGGGAAATCCTATAAAAAAGGACAGAGCCTATAATTTGAAACGAACCGACCTGTCCGAACCCTGCCATTGCCAATGAAAAGGTTATTCTCAAAGATAATCTAAAAGATGTTCTTGGCTTTAAACTCAATATAATCAATGGTAAAAGTGCCGGAAGCACTAATGTTATTTTTGCTGAGTATCCACCAGCCTTCTCCTCGGACACTTGTATATTTCTCTATGCCTCATTTGTTGAAACATCCAGAGTTGGCACTAGCAATGTCCCTCTCCTACGAGCTCTTGAACGAAAAACCAATATTAGATCTTCAGCAAGAGCCGTTGGCGAGCAATTAAAATCTCAGCAAAATGGAAGGGGTTAAAAAGGAAGCGTGGCTGTCATTCATTCATCAGTCTCTACCCAGGCGGGAAGCGAAGGACATCAACAACGACTTTGAGGGATAAAACGAAGAAGACTAATAAGCAGAAGAAGAAAAAGATTGCTAGATCAAAGAAGGATTTCTTCTCTTAAGATGACCTATCTTCCTCGCAAAGAATCACATCCATCAATCAGCTCCTCATTGAATCTATTCAATGTTGAACATGTTGATGTTAGTGTCAAGTATGGCTACTATGAACAGTTTCACCCTCAATAACCCTTCTCGGAAAATATACACTTTCAGATATTTTCCAATGAAGACTATTTAATTGATTTATCATCAACATTTATTGATTCAAATGTTGTGGTGAAGAAAATGTCAGACAATAGAACTCCCACTGCTGCAGATGGTTTTTCCTATGAAAACTGTATCCTACACAACTTATTCAAACAAATTAATGTATTCATTAATTTAACATTGGTGAGCACTAGCAATAATTTATCCAACTGTGCAAGCTACATACAATTTATGATGATGACACCAAAGGCATATAAGGAGTTGAGAGGACAGGTATTGGGCTATGAATATAGATCGGGTGTTGATACTGACGGTGAGCTAACTACTGCAGTGACCCAGGAGTATCATCTAGTTGGAAAATTAAATCATGAGATATTCAATAAATCCCAATGGTTACTCCCCAATGTCAAAATTGACGTAAAGTTGCAACTAGCTCCATCGAATTTCATTTTGAGAAAAACACTTGCTACATAACCTGATGCAAATGTCACCTCAGCAATTCTTCATGTTCGAAAACAACAGGTTATGTGCTCTGTTGCATTGGCATTGGAAAAGCTAAGAGCCAATGGTAAAAACATTAAACTTCTTGTCCCCCATAGGATCAACAATCAACGTCACATTGCCACTGGCTCTCGCAGTTATACCGATTCATCATTTATCAATGGAGAAATCCCATCAAAACTCGCTTTGGCCTTTGCGAAGAGTGCCAGTGCCGTTGGATCCTGGACTGCATCCCCCCATGATTTTAATTTTTTTGGTGTATCTAGCCTTGTGTGCAAAGTGAATGGTATTCCACTGTACACTATCATTTGATAAAAAATCCTACAGGACTCTGTATGAGTTGACCATGCAATCCCTAGATCATGACTCCCAACTATTTTAAAATGGAATAACCGATTCAATGTTTTCAAAATCATGGTGTAATTGTTTTGGACCTGTATGGCACCCAGGATATGCGCATAGTACGAACGGGGAATGTACGTTTAGAGTGCACATTTGCCCATGCTTTGACTGAGAGTATCAAGCTAATATCATTGAGTCGATTTGAAACCTATTGGGAAATCACACCCGACGGCAGTGTTCTACTAGATCTAGCACCATGAACACAACCCAAATAATCAGCGTATTTAATATGGATCTATACATTCCCCAATACAAGTCCTATTGCATACCATGAAAAAATTCCATGTATTAACAATACCCTAATCATTGTTAATAGCAGTCCATCGAGTTTGAAGACAGGTCATTGGCTATGCATCTTTCAAACAGCGAAGAATATCGAATTTTTTGATCCTCTTGGTGTATCATATAAATTCTACACTCCACACATCAGCAACTTTATTGAGAGCAGTGGGAAAACTATTATTCAAAATCAAAGGAGATTACAGTATTTAACGACAAAGACATGCGGCTTTCATGCATTACTCTTTTTCATAATCAGATGTCGTGGCTGTACCTACAAGCAGTTTCTGAACATTTACGTTGACTTTCCTCGATTGAACGACTTTCTAGTGGAAAATATACTTTCAAGCTTGTTTAATATTGATTTTAGTGCGCTACGAATAAAATGTTCTAAAAACGTATGTAAAATTGTTTATTAATAAAAATAATGTAAATACATGATAAAAAAACGACTTTTCTACTCTTTAGATTTCATCTTCTACTATGTATAGGTATCTGTCGAGAACAACTAATGCAGGTAGATTACCTGAATTCACTGTATACTGATCCTGATGTGCTGTAATGTCAGGGTCACATTTTCTACAGTATAATGTAACTTCACTCTTATCATATCTGTTTGCATAGTCAATGATACTATCCTCATTCATTTTGTGATATTCGCATGTTTCAATTTGTTTATTTGAAGCAATGTCACATACAGTGTCCTCAAGTGGTGAATCACATTCCGTGACAGCCAAATAAAAATCGGTAGGCTTATAATCATAGTATCCACTGTCTTCACAACGATGGCGTAGAAACCAAATTATTTTGTTGTTCCAACAGTTGAATCGTAGACCTGGCTCCTCCTCCCAAAGCAATCTAAAGCCACGACGATACCAATCTCTTAGCAATAAACTAAAATCACGTTAGGATATTCTCCATTTGATTACATTTATCATAGTGGCAATTAAAGCATAGGTATCCTTTAGGATGAGAGTCACACACCCGCTCAAGACATGAATTACAACCTTTAATTTGTACAACATATCCTCTATGCAATTTACAGGGGTTGCATAATCTGTACTTTTCATCATACTCATCAATCATTGTACAATTCTCACATGATGACCAGCTGCCCAGTGTATACATGCACAGTGGACATGTATGGAACATTTTTTCATGTGTTGGCATTCTCACCGCCAAAATTAAACTGAGCTACGATCAACAAATTGAGTGGGATAGAGATAGAGATAGAGAGAGAGGAGTAAATCATCCTTGAATAATATCTTTCTTGTGAAAGAATCTTAAATTTCTAAGCTAGTGTGTGTTTAAAAGCAAATCCACAATATCATTTTGTCTTGTCGTGATTAATATGTCAATAAATTGTGTAAATGCCTTTGGACCACGACGCAAAAGCTTCATGCAATAGTCTAATGAGGGAGAATGAGTTTTCATTATATCGACAAGCATTCCATGAAAAAATATCTTCCTTTGAACTTATAAATCCAAAACGTTTTTCCATAAACACAAGATTCCCCAAGATTTTCTCCTCCTCAAATCTATCCAATTTTTAGAGTCCTAACACTCGCACAACCAACTTCAGACTAACCAGGATTCTTTTTTTTCTACTTTAAAAGTATACGCTAACCTACTATAGAAAAACATATCTTCGATTTAGAAACAATTTTATTGAATATAATTACAACAATGATAATCACTGATTCAATTTATTTTCCTCAATATATTTCACTATTGTATCTAATGCAGCTTGAAGTCTATTTATATGCACAATGTTCAGTTTCATCGCGAAGCATAATTGCTCCTCCAATTTAAATTTGCTCAATAATCTCCAGTATCTTGCATACATATCGTCCCATTCAAGGCTTAGTCTATCTCCTCGTGTTAATTCCTCTGCCATGTCTGGTACTCTCGCCCTTGTATCATTGCTGCTACCTACTCCACCATCAAGCTCCAATAGTGTAAACGTACCACTCATTTTCTTTGCTAATATCGTCTCAAATAAACTGTTCTCTCTCTGAATTCAATTCTCTTACTAATATGAACTACAATGAAAATCACTCCTTATATTTGAATCCGATTACTAATCAAGTTACCGTATATGGAATACCCTCTGTATCCGCTCTCTCTGATTGGCCCAGAAAATAGGTGCTGCCTCAGAAACCAGTCTGCTAAGGCGTGTACCGATCGTAGTAATAGATGAATGACCGTGGTAAGCCATGTACCGGTTAAACAGGACACATGTCCATGCCTCAGGCGTAGGATTAGTAGTGCCTATTGCCTTACTACTTCAGTAGTCTTAAAATATCGTGAAAGGGCTCATTCGAACGGAAGTTAAAACTTCTAGTGTCCTTTTTAAGTGACCAAAAAATTGGAGGGCAACTTGACCCCCTCCCACGCTGATTTTTCTCCTGAAGTCACCCAATCAAAATTTTGAGATAGCCATTTTGTTCAGCATAGTAGAAAATCTAATACATATGTCTTTGAGGATAACTTAATGTCCCACAATTACCGGGGGAAGTGCTGCAAGTTGTGAACTTTGCCCATTGTTTACATATAGTATTGGTTAATGGGAAGTATACACACGATTTTAGGAGGGATTTTTTTTCTGGGGGGGTGATCGAAGGAGCGGGTTACGGGGGAGGATATTTCGATGGAGGATGTTTCCTTGGAGGAAGGGACATTTCTATGAAGGGGGCGCCGTATTTCCCAGAAACTAACGATCAGAAATTAGATAAAAAATAAGTTTTTTTCAACTGAAAGTAAGGAGCAACATTAAAACTTAAAACGAACAGAAATTATTACGTATATGAGATGTTCGCCCCCTATTCAGTACCTCGCTCTTTACGCTAAAGTTTTTTCTTTAGTACTTTCAAAAGAGCTATCTATTCTGATTAACCGGCCTTTGTGATTCAGGGGTTTGAGATTCGAACAAAATTTGAACTTTAGAGTAAAGAGTTAGGTATTGACGGGGGGAGGGCGAACTCCCTAATAAACGTAAGAAAACATACGAATATAGAATTGTTACGTAAGTTAATTCGTAAGTTACTCCAGAACAAAATTTCGAGAAAGCCATTTAGCCAAAACAAAGCAAAATTAATGTGCAAATTTCGTTTTAATTATTCATGTACGGTGAACAAAAATCAAAGCTGTACTAATTCAAAACGTTCAGAAATTAAATAAAAAAACAAGTTTTTTTTAACTGAAAGTAAGGAGCGACATTAAAACTTAAAACGTTCAGAAATTATTCGGTATATCAAAGGGGCGCCCCCCTCCTCAACGCCTCGCTCTTTACGCTAAAGTTTGGCTCTGTATCACAACTTTATTTTTTTAAAACAATAAAAAACTTTAGCGTAAAGAGCGAGGCGTTGAGGAGGGGACCACCCCTTTCATATACGGAATAATTTAAGTTCATTTTAAGTTTTAATGTCGCTCCTTACTTTCAATAAAAAAAAACTAGCTTTTTTATTTAATTTTAGAAATAGGAACTAAACGAGATGTGATTTCGATGTAAATTATGCAATAAAATTCATCTGGTAGGGGAGACCAAAAGGTAGCCTACTATATGCAAAATCTGAATTTTTGAGATTATTGTTTAGTTTGGATAATCATGTTAAATTTTGAAAAGTAAATACACTAAATGAGCTCTTTTTTGAAATATTGCTGCGCAAAAGTTAATTTTTGATTGAAAGAGTCAGGTTTGAGGGTAGTCATCGTCGCAATTAGGGTAGCCACTTAGGGTATACATTGGAAAATGAATGGAAATAAAAAAAAAGTTTCCTCAAATGGAAATAAAGAACGAAATTAAAGCTTACAACGAATGGAAATTATTCCAAATATCAGGGGGGCTGCCCCCTCCTTTAAGCCTTCAATTTTTACGCTCAAGTTTGACTTTTTGTCCCAATTCTTTAAGAACGACTGCTCAAACACAAGGGCCGTCGAGTTGGAACAGGAAGTAGGAAGTTTTGAAGAGGTATTAAACCTTAGCTTAAAGAGCAGTTGATTGAGAGGGGAGCAACCCTTTGATATACGGAATAATTTCCAGTTCGTTTTAGTTTTAATGTCGTTCTATACTTTCAGATAAGAAAACTACACAATTTGTAGGGTATGGCATGACTTCATAATAACTATCAGATTAGAAGTCTGTAGATCGTCGTGCTTGCATGCGTGGCATTTCTTTCTTTTTTTGGGTGAGGGGGGGGGGATTCCCAAAGCTTCAAAAAGTGCAGATTATGCCCTCATATTCAAATTTCAATGATAATTAAGCCAACATTTTGAAATTTCCCATCAGAGGGGCTCCAATCACATGGTGGGGGTCCAAGAACTTTCTTTATTTGGAGGAATATATTGAGATTAAGCATGAAATATGAATCCAGAGGAGGTGACAACTACCCTCTGATTGCGGAAACTAGCGTTTTCACATAACAAAATATTATAATAAGAAATTGAAGTTAATTATAGAGAGTAACGATTTGTGAGGCGAACAGGCTTCCTCTTGAGAAAAAAATTCCTATTTTATTTTGAAAATCAAACGCACATTGATGAGTCCTTTATCTTGAAGCATTGTTAAGCTGAAGTTCATTTTAAGCACAAAGAGGTGGGGGCCTGCGGGGTGGGTGTATTACCCCTCATATTTAGAGTAGCTGTGTATTTGGTATTAAAAATGGCCAAAACTAAATGTAAAAACAATTTTTTCCAAATGAACACATAAAGCCAGAATAAAACTTTAAGCAAACATAAAGTATCCTATTAATGGGGGGGGGCACATTACAGTTTAAAGTTTAAGACGTTTCCTCCTGTGTGTGATTGGCGAGAACTGTATGCCTACGTGTTTGTCTTGTTTTTACCGATTAAAGCCACCCGATAAGTTTAAGAGGGAGTGGTAAGGCCCTTGGAGGGAATGATCAGGCACTTATTTCTGTCTCAAAGAGACCTGCCAAGGATCTTGCCATATTATCGAAGTCAGATATCATCTGTATCATCAAAATATCAATAGAGATAGATCTATTTACATTAACCAAAAAACAATTTTAGAAAAATATAATATAGCAGCACTGGCCCTATTTGAGTCAAAATTGTTGTTTCGCGCCACAAAATGGCACTATGTGTCATTTCGCTTTGAAACAACCTATTTCGATACTTAAAAAGGGCAATAGAACTTAAAATTTTGGCTATGATAAGCCTTTTCTTGATATTTTAGGACCATTGGTTAGAGAAGATTACCAATGGGAAGACAAAAAAAAAACAACAACAACAAAACATAAAAAAGTACTTGCATGATCATGTACACAATGCATAATTTTGTATTTTATATATAGGAATTTGAATTTTTTTTTTCAGGGGCTCCAGGGTTCTCTGATATGCTAAAAATACCAGTATGATTTTCATCAAGACCACTTGCCCTTTTGTAGGTGTGTTTCCCATTTTCCTAAGATCAGGCCAATTTTTTCAGGCTCTTTAGTTTTGTGGGTAAATTGAAACTTAATGAATATTGGATGTTTTGGATCACTATAAAAAAGTAAATTATATTATGTATGTATTATTATCAAAACTCTTTATTTCGAATCTCGGTTACTATTAGCATTAGTTGCTCCATACTTACTTACAGTTCGTTACGACTTATGAAATCGTTATCGTTTCTTGCAATATTTGCATTCTCCAGTGAATGATTAATGACATGATTGAACAAAGTGTATTTCAATAAAATACCTTAGGAAAGGTTTTTCAAAGGATTTCTTAGGCTGGGGGAACATGAAAGAAGAAAATTCTTAAAAAACGTAATGTAGACTTCTAAGGAAAATTGTTTTGGCTCTATCATGGTTTCAGTTCTTCTATTATAATGAACAGTATCTTAATTTTTAAAAACAAGCGTGAAGAATCCTTTTAAAATATTTATGTAAGCCAAAGCTGGCTTAGCCTTGAATATTCTTTTGTTAGCCTCTTTCATTTAAAAAATTTTTTCTTTTGTATATCCTCATCCTGAAAGGGTTTACTATCTTTGAGCCCCATTTTGGAACGCATAATTCAAACCGCATCTTATGCAATAGGTTAGACCAGTTACATGTATTCAGAGCCGTATCCAGGATTTTTTTTCGGGGGGGGGGGGGGCCCAAAAAAAAACCTAAAAACGCAAAAAAAATGTGTTATATCCATCCTTGTTACATTTTTACGTGTCGGACAAACATTTCGGGGGGGGGGGTCAAGCACCCCCCTCCCCTGGATAAGGCCTTGCATGTCTTGAATTATCAGATAAGAGAATTAAACGAGAATCGTTGTAAATAATGGTATCAACCATTGTAATTTCGGTTGGGGTGTACCTGATTTTTATTTTCATCCAAGTTTTCCCGAAAGTAGTTTGTCACTGTTCCTCTTTATAAGCAGGATAGAAGCCATCTTGGTAACTTTTTGAAAACCAACTATTTATAACCTCATTTATTCACGATTGTCCCAGTAATTCTACGTAGTTGCTCTTTGTTTTCTGTTTACGGATCAATTTGTGTGAAATGAATATTTTGACTTCTTATGATTTCTGTGGCTGTATAGTGAGAATATGTTTCTGTATATAACTTATATAGGCCTAGTCAGTGAGTTATGTATATTTATAAGTAGTAGGTTAAATATGTCACTGAGTTATTGCCTTTGCAAAACAAAAGTGATCTGTTTATCTGGCCTCCCCCAGGCCATTCAGCATGTCCCCAGGTGGCGATAGGGGAACGCTCTACAGATATGTAGGGTACCTCCATAGGAGGCATGGACCAAGGGGGGATCTTGTCCCTGGGGGTCCATAATAGAATCTGGGGCACCCTTGCCCGGGGTCATAAATACAGGCGGAGGAGGAAGAAGGCCCCTCAAATGTACACTCAAAAGGGCCCACTTGTTTATCCACAAGTTCCATGAGTTGCAAACCTTCTCCCAGCAATGGGTTAAATTGCATGGTGATGCAGAACACCATCGCGGGAGGATCCTCTATAGGAGGACAACTGTGGCAGGGCGTAAGATCCAGATCTATGGACAACGGCCTCTGCAAAGGGCTGCCTCGACCTTTTCGGGGTACCTGCAAGACTGGGGACCTTGCGGTCAACTCTATTCCCACTTGAGGAGTGGCGCCCCTCGAGGAAATTATAGCCTAGTAAACGACACAGCATTCGCACGGGATTCTGACTAATGGACAATTCTTCTGGGATTGGTATGTTTTGATGGGCGTCTTTGGGCTGAAAAACCTCTTCCTAGCTAATTTATCTATTACGGGTTGCCTCCCCGTAGTAGCATAATATTTGTAGGCATGAATATATAATGAGTCGGAGGTAATAGGCTTGAGATTGTCTGTGCAGGATTTCGACTCTTGTTGATAGAAGAGCATCGCCAAGCGCTGAAAACCATGTTGTGACCAAGATGGGCCCAGGATTGCACAAAGCCTCCATTCATGGAGGTCCCAGGGACTTCTTGCTGTCCGGTTCTAAGCCGGCTTAAGCACTTCGGTGTAGACTTGAGAAGATATGTGATCCCCGTCCTGCACTGGTATCCGGGATCATTGCTTTTCCTGAGGCGAAAAAAATTTCAATGATTTAAAGAACATGAAAATTGGAACTTGGAATGTTACGACATTAAAAAATGACTATCGTATCGACATTTTGACTGACGAATTCAGACAATTCGAACTGGATCTATTAGGAGTTTCAGAAACTCATATCCCAGGGGTAGGAAGCATGAAATTAGGTGATATAGAATTTGTTTACTCAGGCAGGAAGGATGGGTTACATAGGCAGGGAGTAGGGCTCATGATGAATAAGGAAGCTGCTAAGTCTTGTTTAGGCTGGGAAGGTATTAGTAATAGAATACTAATTGCTCATTTTATGACTAGAAAGTTCAAGGTATCAGTTATAGTAGTATACGCCCCTGTAGAACCGACTGATGGAGATACTAGTGACTCAGATGAATTCTACTTACAGTTACAGGAGCAAATAGACAAGGTCCCAGGTAGAAATATGATGTTATTGCTGGGAGATTTTAACGCCCAGGTTGGTAGAAATAAGGATAGATGGTATCCCAGCTTAGGTAAATTTGGTGTAGGAAAAGAAAACAGTAATGGATACAGACTTTTGCAATTTTGTAGGTATAACAATCTAGTTATAACCAATACGGTGTTTGGTCATAAAATGGCTCATAAGCTAACATGGTATTCACGTGATGGTAAGACAGCAAACCTTATTGATTATGTTATAGTAAATCGAAGACTGGCAGGATCAATACAAGATACTAGGGTATATAGGAGTGCTGTTATTGATGTTAAAAGTAAAGATCACCATCTAGTAGTGTCAAGGGTTAATTTAAAGCTGAAATATCGGAAGGGTAATTACCTCCCGGGAAGTTATGATGTTAGTAGACTCCAGGATGAGAATTTGAGAGAAACTTTCCAGGAACAGTTGAATACTAAACTTGAGAGTTTAAAATTTGATAATGTGGAAGATGGTTGGAATAATTTTAGAAAAATAATTTGTGAAGTTGCTGAAGGTGTATTAGGGAAGAAAGCTAGAACTGCAGCTAAGAATATTAGTGAAAAAGCTTTAAGTTTAATAGAAAGGAGAAAGGACTTGTACAAGAATTATCTGAGTGATAGATCACATGAAAACAAAAGAAATGTAAAGAAAGTGGAGAAAGCATTGAAATATGAACTAAGGAGGTGTGAAGTGGAGGCCATGGATAAAATTGCCGAGGATTTAGAAGATGCAGCTAGACGGCATAATAGTAAAATATTGTACTGGCACGTTAACAAATTGAGAGGTAGTAGTCAATCCGGACTTGTCCCAGTTAAAGATAGGAATGGGGTGGCAATTAGCGATAAGACAAAAGCTAAAGCGAGATGGGCCGAACATTTTGAGAATTTGCTTAACCGAGATAGAGTTGCAGGAAAAAATATAGAGGAAAATGAAAAAGTTTGTGATACCTTGGATGTGAAGGAAGATTTGTTTTGTGAGGAGGAATTAGAAACAGTACTAAAAGGATTAAAGAATAATAAGGCTCCAGGTGCTGATAGGGTAGTAAATGAGTTTCTTAAATATGGTGGCTCTGAGGTTAGAAATAAGTTATTGGAGATTATGAATATGATTTTTGAAAAAGGGGAAGTACCTAATGATTTTAGGAAAACCTTAATTAAGCCACTTTATAAGAAAGGTGATAAAAGTGAGTGTGGTAATTATCGAGGCATTAGTCTGGTCTCTGTAGGTAGCAAATTGCTTAGTAATATGATACTTTTTAGACTGAGAGATGCCGTAGACAAAGTTTTAAGAGAAGAGCAGTGCGGTTTTAGAAAAGGTAGAGGATGTGTTGACCAAATTTTCACTCTTAGGTTAATAATTGAGAAGTGCCTAAGTTTTCAAACACCTTTGGTCCTCAGTTTTATAGATTATGAGCAAGCGTTCGATTCTGTTGATAGAGGAGCTTTAGTAAAGGTTTTATCCTTGTATGGTATACCAGACAAATACATTAAAGTGATTAGTGCTATGTACGAGAATAACACTGCTGCGGTTAAGGTAGGAAATGAGGTTAGCAGCTGGTTTTGTATTAAATCAGGAGTTAAGCAGGGTTGTGTTCTATCCCCCTTTATATGGATTATTTTGATGGACTTTGTTTTAAGGAGCACAGGAAAGGCAATGGGAGACCACGGAATCAAATGGGGAGGAAAAAGTCTCCTGGACTTGGATTATGCTGATGATTTAAGCATCCTAGATGAAAGTGTGAGCAAAATGAATGAAGTTTTAGAGGTTTTGCGAGTTCAGGGTGCTAGTATTGGTTTGAAAATTAATGTTAGGAAGACCAAGTCACTAAGGCTAGGAATAAGTGAAGATGAAAAGGTGACGTTGGGTAATGAAAAGATTGATCAGGTGGGCAGTTTCACTTACCTTGGTAGTATTATTAGTAAAGATGGTGGGAGCAGTGAAGATGTTAAAAATAGAATAGCCAAGGCTCAGGGTGTTTTTTCACAGTTAAAAAAAGTCTGGAAGAATAGGAAGATAAGTCTGCAAACCAAGATTAGAATCTTAGAAGCTACAGTGATGACAGTGGTCAAATATGGCTCTGAAGCATGGACGCTCCGAAAAGCGGATGAAGATTTGCTAGATGTTTTCCAGAGAAATTGCTTAAGGATTGTTCTGGGTACCCGGCTGACTGACCGTATTTCAAACAATAGGCTATACGAAAAATGTGGTTCAATACCGCTTTCTAGGTCTATAATGAAAGAAAGGTTGAGGTGGTTAGGGCATGTTGTTCGGATGAAGGATGACAGATTGCCGAAGATTGTTCTTTTCGGCCAACCATCTAGGGCTAAACGGAAAGCAGGTCGTCCCCGTCTAGGTTGGGAGGACGTCATAAAGAAAGATTTAAAGGAAATGGGAACTTCGTGGGCGGGTGTAAAAAGGGAGGCTTTGAATAGATTGGGGTGGAGGAGGAGCGTGCGTAGCTGTGTTGGCCTCAGGCGGCTTGGTGCTGCGATGAGTTGTTAGTAGTAGTAGTAGTAGTAGATAAGTTTTGGCGTGAATTCATAAGCCATAGTAAGCCATAAGCCATGTAAGCTTAGCCATAGTCGACCCAGCTCTAAATGGGTACCTGGAGAAATCTGGGGAAGATAAACAGGAAGGGTGCGCGAATGGCTGACCCCAAAGCCCATTGCACTTCCTGGCCGAAGGGCCATTAAATGGAGATCAGCACCACCGATAGGGACTGTAAAGTCCCGAGCCGTATTCTTTAATTTTTCATAATTGTCTACTACCACTATTATATCTTTGTATCTTTTCCTAGCTTTGTGTTAGAGGAAAAAACTGCTGTTCTAAGCTTCTATTTTCTTTTTCAAAATTTATGTGTTAAATCTCAACTCTGATTGGTCAGTTACAAATTTGATGCTACAAAGTTAAACGTTGTTCAACCTGAGAAATTACGAACGGAATACAAAACTGGAGCTAAAGTCATGCGTAATTTTGATTTCTCGACAAGTTAGATTATAATAAGGCTCGGACGTTAATTTCGTGCCATAAAATGATGACACAGTTTTTTAAGATGTCATGACTTATATAACTAATATTTACCTGCTATCAGGACTTGAGTCTAGTCTGAGGATGTGCTGACATCCAATCTTAACCCTAGTTTTAAGTCTTCCCTCATTTGTGCAATAATTGCTTAGGCTTTGTTTTTATTATTATGATTGGCTAGGGTTTATTGGGAAATAAGGATGACGCCCTGATTTTTGGATTAGTAAAAAATATTTGACTATTTTTTGTTAGTTTGATTTTGAGTTTAGAAGGATAAACTTGTATGACAATCTTGTTGATGAGTAACTTCTTAGAAATGAGGTAATTTAATTGTTCACCTAAAGCTACTAGCAGCAATAGGAACGCCATTTGAGAAGGGAATATAGGGAGGATCTGTCTTCTTGTTTGATTAGTTGCCGTTGACAAAATATATCATTGTAGACAAGTAAATTTCTCTTTGTAGTTGTTGCTTATGTAAGAGAATTTAGGGCAAATTCTGTACGATTATGATGGGACGAAGTAGAGGCCATAATCGAGGGGGCGCCCACTTTCCACCACCTGGTGTACCCAGACCGCAACGAGTGCCGCACCGTTCCACCACACCTGACATTAGTCGGGGAGCCAAAGTTGAAAATCTGACAAAATAGCAATCTGAGGAGGACAAGTGATTTGAGAGAGGTTTTGCACTTGCATCTGGTCAATAGAAGTTCTCTGACACGTTTTATATCACTAACAGTGTGAAGCTGTCCTTTTCCATCGATTTAGCAGATTAAACACTTTGCATAATAATTTTTTTTGGGGGGGAGGGGGGGCTATATAGAGCATCTAATTTTTTTCTGGCAAATAATTCCATGCTATCCTGTAAAATAGAGAAGAAATTTAGTACGGTACTAATGGTAACCTTAGAAAAAAAATCAAGAATTTCTTCATGATATATAACCGATCCATTTCCAGTATCTACAGACTATTATAGTCTATAATAGGACCCTATAAGCAGTGGAAAGACCTGGTGAAAAATTTTCAAACCAGAAAGTAATTACCCCCCCCCCCTCCAGCAGTGATAGGGAGTCCAAAATGGAAGAAAAAAGACACTTCTTAGTGCTAAATATCAATTTTTTCGCCTCTGTAAAGCATACTCACATTCAGTCTTGGTCCCTCAAAAGATGGAAAATGACAATTCTTAATGCTCCATTAGGGAGGCAATGGGCCTTGGAAGCCTGAGTCTCAACCCATTTGAGTCCGCCCTAAATAATAATAATAATGCTCCGGTGAACAATTTTACAACTTTGTGGCATAGTATTGGGCATTGCGGCATAGTATTGGCCAAAAAGAAGGTACCACTAAACCTTCTTCCACCTAGCCTAAAATTTTGTTGTGCTACCTAATAGCACGTCTAGACTATCCGCTTTCTGGAAAAATGGGACGGAAACCTGAAAATGTAGACAGGTCTTCCTTCCCATTTTTCCGTTTTCTGGGCAGGAAGGATCAGAGGGTCCGAAAATGGAAAAATGGGACGGAAGACTGTAGTGTGGACAGCTTTTCTGGAAATAATGCCAGAAGAAGGAGACGATTAAACATGATAAGTGATAAATAAAAATAGTTGTCTGATGTGGTTTAAAATAGAAAAAAGGTAAATTGTCTAACTGAGGCTCTAAATTTGGTTTCTATAGGTTTTTGCTCAGAAAAAGAGATTTGATAAGGATGGCTGATAGACGTGTACCGATATTTTTTTTAAAACCGCCAAGTCTGGAGGGCTATTCCTTTTTCCGGATTTCCATCCCATTTTTCCAGAAAGCGGAAAGCCAGTATTGTCAGAGTCTACCACCTTTGCTTGACTATGCTTGGAAAAAAAAACCTGTACCACCTAGGCTAGCTCACAAAAGAGCCAAGCTCCTCGTAAAACCCCTCCCGTGGACACCCCTGCAATTTACTGAATAATAGTAAGAAATAAGTTGCTTTTATCAGGGAGAACTAATCTGCACCTTTATCCTACTTTTAAACCACTTAAGTAAGCCTCTAACTATCCTTTGACCCCAAAACTGGTAAGACTTTTAGCCTATGCATTATAAATTTATATACCAATGATTCCTGAAAGAGGAGGTGAAACAATAAAAGTGAAAGTAGAGATGCTCGTCTGGATTTGCGTACACCCCCGTACCAAACAGGTTTCTGGTAGGTATAATCTGGTTTGGTAGGTACAATCTGGTTTAGTGGGTATAGTCTGGTTTGATGGGTATAGTCTGGTTTGGTTTTTCAAAGAGAGTGACTATCCCCATGCATATAGGTAATACTTCTACAGGGCATTACACCTTTTCAAAGAGAGTGAGTATAACTTGATTGATGATTGGGATTTGAATAAAAGGAATGGTTTTCACCACAATTCATATTAGTAAGAGAATTGAATTCAGAGAGAGAATAGTTTATTTGAGAGGATATTAGTGGAGAAAAAATGAGTGGTGCATTTACATTATTGGAGATTAATGATGGAGCTGACAACAGCAGCAACGATATACGAGTACCCAATGTGGCTGTGGAAATAACCGCTGGCTGTAGACTATGCCTTGAATGGGATAGTATGTATGCTAGATACGTGATATCATTAAGCAAATTTAAGCAGGAGGAGCAGCTATGTTTTGCTGGAAAAGTGAATATTCTCCATATAAATAAACTTCGGTCAGCATTAGATGTCCTATCGAAATATATTGATGAGAACAAAATGCATCAGTGAATATTATTATTGTAATTATTTTCAATAAAATTGTTTCTAAATCAATGGTTTTTTTTCTTTCTATAGTAGACTAGCGTATATTTTTTAAGTACAAAAAGAAATTCTGGTTAGTCTGAAGTTGGTTGTGAGAGAGTTAGGACTAAAGGTCCTAAAGTTAGGACCTAAAAAATGGATAGATTCGAGAAAGAGCGAATCATGAGGAATCTAGTTCTTATGGGAAAACGTTTGGTTCTAGATGGCAATTTTCTAGAGCTATCTATTCAAAGGAAGATATTTTCTCGGGTAATGCTTGTCGATATAATGAAAACTGATTCTCCATCATTAGACTATTGTATGAAGCTTCTACATCGTGGTCCAAATGCATTTACCCAATTTATTGATATATTGATCACGACACGGCAAAATGATATTGTGGATATGCTTTTAAACATTAGTTTTGAAATTTAGGACTTTTTTTTCATGAGAAAGATGGTGCTCAAGGATGATTTACTCCTCTCTCTCTATCTCAGACAATTTTTGTTGTTGCTAGCTCAGTTTCATTGTGGTAGTGAGAGTGTCAACACATGACAAAATGTTCCATACATGTCCACTATGTATGTACTCACTCGGCAGCTGGTCATCATGTGAGAATTGCACAATGATTGATGAGTATGATGAAAAGTGTAGATTATGCAACCCATGTAACTTGCATAGAGGATACGCTGTACAAATTAAAGGTTGTAATTCCTGTCTTGAAGAGGTGTGTGACTCTCATCCTAGAGGTTACCTATGCTCCAATTGTCATTATGATAAATGTAATCAGTGGGAGAATACATATCCCGGTATGATTGGAAAGGATCCTAACCGTGATTTTAGTTTATTGCTACGAGATTGGTATTGTCGTGGTTTTAGATTGTTCTGGGAGGAGGAACCGGGTCAACGATTCAACTGTTGGAACAACAAAAGAATATGGTTTCTACGTCATTGTTGTGAAGACAATGGGTGTTATGATTATACGCCCACTGATTTTTATTTGGCTGTGACGGAATGTGATTCGACACTTGAGGAAACTGTTTATGAAATTGCTTCAAATACGCAAATTGAAACATGTGAATTCTATAGAATGAATGAGAATAGTATCATTGACTATACAAAAAGATATGACAAGAGTGAAGTCACACTCTACTGTAGAAAATGTGACTCTGACATTGCAGTACATCAGGATCAGTACACTGTGAATTCAGATAATCTACCTGCACTAGTTGTTGTCGACAAATACCTAGTAGTGGATGAAATCTAAAGAGTAGAAAAGTCGTTTTATCATGTATATAATTTTTTTTTATTAATAAACAATTTCACATACATCTTTAGAACATTTTATTCTTAGGGCACTAAAATCAATATTAAATACACTTGTAAGTATATTCTCCACTAGAAAGTCGTTCAATCGAGGTAAGTCAACGTAGATGTTGAGAAACTGCTTGTAGGTATAGCCACGACATCTGAACATGAAAAAGAGTAGTGCATGAAAGCCACATGTCTTAGTCGTTAAATCCTGTACTCTTCGTTGATTTTGAATAATGGTTTTCCCACTGCTTTCAATAAAGTTGCTGATGTATGGAACGTAGAATTTATACGATAGGCCAAGAGGATCAAAAAATTCAATATTCTTCGCTGTTTGAAAGATGCATAGCCAATGACCGGTCTTCAAAGTCGATGGACTGCTATTAACAATGATTAGGGTATTGTTAACACTTGGAATTTTTTCAATGAAGTCCGAAGGTATGCAATAGGACTTGTACTGGGACATGTATGGATCCATACTAAATACATTGATTATTTGGTTTGTGTTCATGGTGCAAGGTCTAGTAGAACACTGCCGTCGGGTGTGATTTCCCAATAGGTTTCAAATTGACTCAGTGATATTAGCGTGATACTCTCAGTCAGAGCATTGGCAAATGTACACTCTAAACGTACATTCCCAGTTCGTACTATACTCATATCCTGTGTGCCTGACAAGTCCAAAACAATAACCCCATGATTTTTTGAAAACATTGAATCGGTTATTCCATTTTCAAATAGTTGAGAGTCATGATCTAGGGATTGCATGGTCAACTCGTACAGAGTTCTATAGGATTTTTTGTCAAATCATAGAGTGTACAGTGGAATACCATTCACTTTGCACACAAGGCTAGATAGATCGAAAAAATTAAAATCGTGGGGGGATTCAGTCCGGGATCCAACGACACTGCCACTCTTCACAAAGGCCAAAGCCAATTTTGATGCGATTTCTCCATTGATAAATGATGAATCGCTA
>JAQQPU010000619.1:36018-47978 GCA_029168905.1 Artemia sp. Kazakhstan ARC1039 | reverse complement strand
AATTTTGCTTACAAATAAAATAAAAGAGTCCAAAAAATGTTCAGAAAAGTTCAGAAGAGACAAAGTCCATAAAAAAGCTTATAAGGCATAAAGCCAACTTCGACTCATTGGTATTAAATTTGGACTCTTGTTTTATAATAATGGCTTGCAGTACAAGACGTTTTTTCAAGGTGGTAACTCCAACCCTTACGCCCCTTTTGTAGATAGTTCTGAGTGTAAAAAAAAAAACTATAGTTGATCTGTTTGTGAGAAAAAAAAACTGCAAAAAAAAGGCGTTTAATTTTCAAAAATTCAAAATCACAAAATTGGCCAATTAACGAAAATCATTCTTTCGCCCTACGAGGCCTCCCGACCTTACCCCTCCTTACTGAGGATGGTAGTGAATTATTTTTTAGCAGTTTTTGACAATCTTGTTCACAAACTAAACTTCCACCGATCAGAGCATAGCGATCACCAGGTACAAGTCTATTTTGGCACTTTGTACAAGAGAAGCACTTAACATGATAAACATAATCTAGATGGTGTTGATGTGGATCTGGTGACAGGGTTGCCGCACGCATGACAAATTCCGATGGTGGAATATTCTGACCGCAAGCACTGCAAGCGCCGGATACACCAAAAAGTCTGAAATACAAATCAACTGCTAAATTGGAAGTTGAACAATGCACTAAAGAATAAAAGTTACCCCAAACCCACAAAGGAATAGATAAGATTTGGAACTTTAAAAGAATGCAAAATACTGGAAGATATGATATAAAAAAGAACAAGTTGTGCCAAAAAAATCACAGCCTCATAAATATTATAATATAAAGCTGTACAGAAATTCTATTATAATCACATCTATGGTTTTATAATAAAAATCCAACTTAAACCTCAGCTAAATCAACTTCGTTCACATCAGGTAATTAAAATTAGCAAATTCCCCTGGGATTAAAAGTTTTTAGTCAGATAAACAACTAGATTAACCAATGAATATCCCAATCAACCCAACTAATACATGACAAATTTCTAGCTTTAGCAACTCCAGTAACATCGCTAACAGCATCAAAAAACAGTACACCCTTTTAGCCTAATAAAATGGCAAACGGAAAATAGCGCTAGGAGTCAAATAAGTTTAGGCTAAGTTCAGAGTGAAGATGGTAGAATTTGTCAGACGAAAACGACCACGGGACGTTGCTATGTGACTTCTGGCTAAAATATACCTATTTCCGGTGCGTCACAGGATTATTATTTTTACACAATTAATCACAACTTAAATCGAATTTATTTAAGATCAAACTGTTCAAATAACAGATTACCAACCAAAATTAACAGTTTTATGTTATTGTCGCAAAACAAACTAGATCAACTTATGTTCCAATGTGCACAGCAAGGGTGTATCCAGGATTGTTGTTTGGAGGGGGGGTGATATTTTTCTCAAAGGATGTTCCACAAAAAAAAAAAATAAATGCATCAAAAGTTTGTTTGTATGCATTTTTGTTACGTTTTAATGAGTCGGACAAAAATTTCGGGGGAGGGGGGGGGTTGAAACCCGGTAACCCTCCACCTGGATAAGGCCTTGGCTCACGCTACGATGATATAGAAAAATAATGTTGTACTAAATTGGAAGAGCCAAATGATGAAATGATAGACGAAGTGTTTTTTTTTTGTTTTTTTTTTATTATAAGTGATTCATAGCTGGAGTAAGTAGACAAAGAAACAACGAAAAGAATACTTTGAAGAAACAAAAAACAAAAAATACACCAAATTTATGACTGCCACACTGACCTGCCACACTGAAAGGTCAATCAAACAAGTCCATTTAACAGTCAGTGTCCACAATATTCACTGTGGGATTTGAGTTTAATCTATGAATCAGCGAGTGGAAAAAATATCCTCGCTGGTTGAGGCTTGCTTATACGGTTGACTACGCAAAATGTTGTTAAGCTCGTTTTAGAAAGGACTTAATAAAATCATATTTTTAACAGTATTTGGCGTCTGATAGCAAAGAAGTTTATCCTAACTTTCGGGGATTATTTTTAGAAAATGGTCATGTTACTGTTTAAAGCAAAGAGCTAATCATGTGCTTGACGCTCATATTAACAAAAAAAAAAAAACGCGAAAAATGGAGTTGGCCAGGTTGGCTTCAGAAGGGCTAATTTAAAATATCAGAATCTTGTGCAACCACGGATTAGTATTATCAGCAACATATTTTTATAAAGAGAAAATTTACCTTAAATAGTCATTTTTACACAATATCATTCCACCCCGCGTAAAACAAGACGTTGCTAATTCAAATAATCGCGCCGAACAGCAGGAACAAGTTAGACAGCAATGATGCCAAAACCTGTCTAAGGCGTGTAGAAGAAAACGTTCCAGAATTTTATTGCCACATCCAGCACAGATGCGAGTGCCATCTACCATGCTCTGGTTTATAATTACTTTTCCAGAATTTCTAGAAAATATATACATAGTAACTAAATAAATAAACAAGAGTGAATTTACTCTAAAAAAGAACTTTTTAGTAATTTCTTTTCAAAATCTAGCTAAGATGCACAGGCCATATATCACATTTCGATCGACTAAGAAAAGTAACAGACATATTTATGCAAAAAAAAAGAAATTAAAAAAAAAACACAATGGAAAAGAAAAAATAAAACTTATTAGGAGAGGTTTTTTAAAAAAAAAAGAAGAAAAAATTGACACAAGCCGCAAACTAAAAGTTATAACTACTATTTACAAAAGGTGGCGGTGGCTCGAATCCTCGTGAAAAAAAACGACCTGAAATATATTGATCAATCGAACTCCAATAGTTCAATTATTTTTTATATATACTAAGCTTTTTTACATTGATAACAAATTTATTTTTATTGGGAAAAATTGATATTTCTACAAAATTAAATGATTTCGCACGGCAGTACGCATTGAATTTCCGTCTCAATGTGTGGCCTTTTTTATAGCCAAAAATGGTGTAGTTTTTCTGCTTTTGTGGCAATGAAATTTGTCAGGGTGGTAGTCCCGGTGGTGGTTTAAAGAAATTATTATTTAAATAAGTTTATTACACAAAAGAGGTCACAAACTGGAACAACAATTTTGAGACAAAAACTATACCAACAGTTCTAAATTTTCTTTCTGGTGGGACCAACACGAGAAATAAAAATACTGGCCAGGAAATAATTAATCCTAAATTATACGACCGGCGCAATCAAAGAATATTTACACTATTTAGCAGTGGCTATATGAATCCCCCCTTCTCCCTCAAGGAAAATTGCTGTAATAGTAAGGGTTTGGGTATACATGCTATAATAACTAGTGATTTAAGACCTGCTGTCGCAGAAGCTAAATCATTACCAGAAACGAAGTGGACGCTCATTTGGACTATAGATCCATTTTTGAAATTGTCATCCACCCAAATAATAATAATAATAATCACAATAATAAAAAATTTATCAAGCTCATAAAAAAAAAGTATCCTGGACGGGTGGAAGGTTAAGCTATGTTCATAAAAAACTTTGCTGGTCCTTAATTTACTTTGGAGATTGTTTCATTGCATTTTCACTAACAGCAACAAATAGTCATCAGTCTAAAAATTTACTGATTTTAGACATAAATGGTCCCGAGAAATGATAAAAAATAAAATAAAATAATAATTGCCATGATGTAGTTACTTTTGAACTGTATGCTATAGTGATATATTAGCGACAGTAATATATTTAATTAACTTTAATAAAAATTTTAAATAAAAAAATCAATGATTCACCCAAAACCAAACGGTTGACGTGGGGTGAAACAGGTAAAAAAAATACATACATATAACGTCATTTAAATTCGTTATAATAAGAAAGAAAGAAAAAAAGAGAGAAAAGAAAAGAAAGAAACTAAAAAAGAATAATAATACTACAGGGACAGCAACTACATACCCTATTCATGTTGTGAGGTCACACTCACAAACCAACAAGCAATTACAACTTTATTTAAATTAAATCGGATCAAGTCACCTCCAAAACAAACAAAACTAGAATTCATTCTTACTTTTTTTTTTCAGTTTTGCTTTAAAACCACTAAAACAGGGGCCTTAATTCTTGAGAATTACCAAATTTTCAACATTCTTTAAAAACAATTACCAGTTCTCTGGCAATAAAAAAGAAATACTTTTTTTCTACCGGTTACCCCACAAGATAATTTCCGGAAGCACCCCAGTTATATACCCAAAATGATTTTTACATAAAATAATTTTCGAATCTTGGACATGGCTCTAAATTATAAAATGATAAATTAAAACTAGAAATATCTTTACCTGTATTCCATTGGTAGCATAGTCGAATCAGGAGTGCCTCTGAAAGCCATTTGTTCTCCCGGGGAGCCTGGACTGATTTGCTGAATTTCTGAAAATGGCTGAAAATGCCCCATTTGGTGTGCTGCAGGGTTCATCATTATTTACATTAACGGCTCTGTCTATAACATACAGAATAGTTAGAAAATAGGCTTTTAGGGTGTAATAAAGTACCAGGAGTCGGCAGACTTCTATCACACGATAAATGTTCGGTTTTTCAAAAACCCTCTAAATAGATTCCAGAAGAGCAATCCAGGACTACGCTGTGTCATCAAACAGGCTACAATTTGCAAGACAGGCTACACTTCTTAAGGTTACCTACCTTTCAAGCCTGTTCGCAATCACTGTTCTTGTAAGGCGAACTCTTGAAAGTTGAAAACGATTTGAAATATAGTTCGAAAGATTAATGAATATTTATCTCTAATAATTTCCCTAATTAGATGACAAGGCCGTATGTAACACAGTGGAGTCAATTCACGAAAATTTAAAGGGGGGGGGTGGATTTCCAAAATATAAGGGAGAAATTTTTTAGCTTTTGTTACATGACGATACCTAAAAAAGACATTTCAGATGAAAATAGCCCCCCAAAAAATATCGTATCGACCCAATGGTCCTAGAATGTCGCGATAGGGCTCATTCGAACGGAAATTAAAAGTTCTAGTGCCTTTTTTTAATTAAAAACAAAATCTAATTAAATTAAAAACTTTTTTAACTAAATCATAAACAAATCCACTTATTCCCGCTCTGGAGATGAACTTGTATCCCTACTTATGTGTGTTTTTATTGGATTTTAATTCTTCAGTGATATTCACTGCTTTGTCAGAACTATTTGTTCGTCAATGACCTGTTGTTCTTCCGGATGTATCTTTATGAAGATGGCTCAAAACTTCTCTATCAAGGGAAGTATTTTGTGAATATTGTCGTAACCAGGGTCTCCCGGAGGGTTCTGCGATACATTTTCGATGTATCGACATTGCGATACATGTAAATGCAAATATTTCTGTATCAGTTTATTTTAAATCTGTCCCGAGACATAGCATCGGCTAGCACGGAGTAACGAGTTTCGTTTGACCAGTAGCTGCGATAGGAAGGTGTTTTCACTATTCCTGTAAACGGAAGCACTCCCAGGAAACACTCAACATCAGCCGAAGGAACGCCTAACTGCTTGCCATCCTTCTAAAGTGCATATGTATTCTTCTGATCGCGTATGTGGCTTATTACTTAGCTGCCAAAAAACAATTTGACTCATTTCTTGGTTTACTTAAAGCTGATCTTTCCACAGAGTATCTGGTGGTATATAATCTACTTTCCTCCAAGCAATGTCTCGTCGTCTCATTGTTTTGGAAGTAGGAATACTTGAGGCTTGTGGTCGGATTTCTTCACCTCCATAGTTTGATACTCATCCCAACTGTCACAGTCGTTGGCTTCAATTTGGCCAGTTTCTACTTCGGCTTTGAGCAGTTTTTCTAAAACATCATCAGGGGGAACATACTGTGAATCAGATAGGTCTTCATCTTCACTTGGCAGGTCTTTCCAGGTCTTCATCTTCACTTGGCAGGTCTTTCCAGGTCTTCATCTTCACTTGGCAGGTCTTTCCAGGTCTGAAGTATCATCTCGACAAAGAACAAAATTCAAAGATTGTGCTAATGAAATCGTGAACATAGTTTCTTCATAACTGCAGGGGCGGATTCAGGATTTTTTTTTTTGGGGGGGGGCAAAATAGGTTGATCCGATAAACTTGCGTTAGGAGCACGTTTATTTAACGCAAACTTGCGTTAATTAAGCAAATTACACTACTTTAGACTACTTTAGGGGGGCGCGCCCCCCTCACTCTCCTCCTGGATCCGCCACTGCATAAGTGTCAAGTACTCATCTTCCACTGTCTTTGGTGCAGTAGATATTGATTCTTCCATTGCAAGACAGAAATACTTGGCTTAGGAACTTAGTCAAGCTTACTAATTTTATCTACTTTAGTAATTTAGCTACAGAAAGTTTAGTATTTTACTATTGACGGTGGCAACCAAGCTCAAGTTGTTCCAGATGGTTCCTCAGAGCAACAGATACTATTTAGCATGGTTGAACCATCAGGAATTATAAGATTGTGGCGTAGAAACAGTGTAGAACAGTGGTAGAAATCTACCAAACAGTGTAGAACAGTGGTAGAAATCTACCAGGTTTCTACCAAACAGTGCAGAAACAGTGGATATCCTAGCGTATCACACTTTATACAGAATAAGTTGCCTGAAAAGTTCCCATTTCTGACGGATGATTCCACTAGAAACCACGAGTCTTAGGGCCCATCCGTTCCCTTGATTTTCATACTATCGATGCAAACGACACTTCATTTAAACTATCAGACCTTTCTCTATGCAAGGCCGGGAAATAAAAACTCAAGAAGAAGTCATTACGTTGTCAATTACAAAAAAACATGCCCACCTTTCGGAGAGGCAAAAAGTACTTTCTATGACCGTGATTATGTCACCCAAAGGGGGACGATCATAAACTGAGAAAAATACTGGGAATAGAGCTCGTTGACTATCACACAATGATAGCCACCCCGAGGAGTTAGTCTTTTTAGTTTTGAAATTTGTTTTAGTTTTAGTTTTTGAAATTTGCGGTCCCTGAGGGAACCTTCAGACATCAAAGGGTTAAAAATCACGAATTACTGAACTCGGTAAATCCCCTGACCCTAGTTACTGCATTGTACACTACTAAAACTGTTTCAACTATGCTGAATCTTCTAAGGACTTTAGTTACTCCTTATTTCTAACTAATTATAAGTTTCCTACTTCAAAATAAAAGAAAGTGATGTTTAGTCTCTAGCCCCTTAAACTAGTTAAAATTCTTTATTAGCTTAATTAACGTCTTTTATAGGGTAATTAAAAGAGCTACAACATGAAACTTAATTAAAGAATTAATTATGAAAATGTCAGGGATGCAAAGAACATCCGTCTTAAAAAAGAAATTAGAGGAAAGAACTACAGAAAATAAAAACCCAGCCAAACCTAGGATCAGTGGCAGATCCAGGGAGCAAGGGGCGCCCCCCCAACGTAGTCTAAAGTAGTTTAATTTACCTAATTAACGCAAGTTTGCGTTAATTAGACTTGCTCCTAACGCAAATTTATCGGATCAACCTATTTTGCGCCCCTCCCCCCTAAAAATTCCTGGATCCGCCCCTACAACATATGATCATATGCTATATAAAGTATGAACATATCGTATATAGCCATTCAAGCACTGATAACTATGTATTCCTACATAATTTCCAGATAAAAAAAAGTTAAACCTCTATATTAATGGAGTATATGGCATCCTGAATCCAAATATAACATTCATTTATGTCGCAAACGAACTTTAGACTATATGGCATCCTGAATTCAAATATAACATTCATTTATGTCGCAAACGAACTTTACCCCCCATCCCTAAATATATCCAAATAGGAGAATATATTTGCACAACATTCTGGGTACATATTTGCATATTAGGGGTGTGGGGGTATACACTCCGTTAATATGAGGCTTACCAAAAAAACTACCTTTCTCTCTGAGCACATCGTCGTAGAAATCCTATGTAATGCCCATACCAGGGGCGGATCCTGGATTTTTAAAGGGACAAGAAAAGGTACCTAGGTTAGGTTACGTATTAAATATATGCTATGCTTTACCCCCCCCCCCCCTAATGTGCGAATATATAGCCCAAATTTGTTTCTAAACTATTATATTTTAATTATACTTTGTTTTATTGCATTAGCATTAACCAAGCTTCACTTCTCGCGTGTTGCCAGGTAATTAAACAAGTACCGACCATTGTCTACAACACCATGTTCGACCAGTGGCGGATACAGGATTTTTTTTAGGGGGGGGGGCAAAATAGGTTGATCCGATAATCTTGCGTTAGGACCAAGTTTACTTAACGCAAGTACGTTAATTAAGTAAATTACACTACTTTAGAATATGTAAGGGGGGCCAAGCGCCCCCCTGAATCCGCCACTGTGTTCGACTACACCAAGCATAAATCAGACAGTACAAGTGATATACTTTTTGAAGTAGGGTTTCGACACAGTCGAGTTTTTGAACCCAGCTTTTAATCGATCTTTATTTTGAATTCTAGTAAAACCCGTTTTCTTATAGAGCGAGGGTTGAGGAAGTGGTAGCCCGCCTCGTATACGGAATAATTTCTGTTCGTTTAAGTTTTAATGGTATTCCTTACTTTCAGTTGAAAAAACTAAATTTTTATTTAATCAAACAGTTCGTGGTAACAAACTGTAAGAAGGACGCGACCCGGTTCAAAAGTAACCAAAACTCTAAAAAACAGAATTTTGATAACAGTAAATTCATCAAAAGAATTGAATTTGCTGAATTATGCTGATATCAAAGATAAGTTTCATCAAGTTTAATATTACCTATCAAACGTTACGAGCCCTAAAAAATTTGCATTATTTTCGAAAAAGGAGAAACTCACCATAAAAGTGACAGAATCTTATTTGAAAAGCAAACAATCAGATTCAGCATATCAGAGAACCCTACTATAGAGATTTCAAGCTCCTATCTGCAAAAATGTGGAATTTTGTATTTTTTGCCAGAAGAAAGATCACGGATACGTGTTTATTTTTTTTTCAGGGGTGATCGTATCGATCCAGTAGTCCTAGAATATCGCGAGAGGGCTCATTAGAACGGAAATTAAAAGTTCTAGTGTCCTTTTTAAGTGACCAAAAGAATTGGAGGACAGCTAGGTCACCTCAAACGCTCATTTTTTTTCCCCGATGTCACCCGATCAAAATTTTGAGATAGCCATTTTGTTCAGCATAGTCGAAAATCTAATAAATATGTCTTTGAGGATGACTTCATCCCCCACAGTTCCCAGGGGAAGGGCTGCAAGTTATAAACTTTACCCATTGTTTACATATAGTATTGGTTATTGGGAAGTATACAGACGCTTTCAGGAGGGAGATAGCCATTTTGTTCAGCATAGTCGAAAATCTTTTCAATATGTCTTTAAGAATGACTTCATCCTTCACAGTTCCTGGGGGAAGGGCTGCAAGTTATGAGCTTTGGCCATTGTTTACATATAGTATTGGTTATTGGGAAGTATACAGACGTTTTCAAGAGGGATTTTTTCTGGTGGTGGTGGGGGGTCGGAGGAGGCGGTTACGTGGGAGGATCTTTCCATGGAGGAAGGGACATTTCTATGAAGGGGGCGCTGGATTTCCCAGCATTATTTAAAAAACGACAAGAAATTAAATAAAAAAAGAATTTTTTTTCAACTGAAAGTAAGGAGCAACATTAAAACTTAAAACGAACAGCAAATATTACGTATATGAGGGGGCTCGCCCCCTAGTCAATACCTAGCTCTTTAAGCTAAAGTATTTTTTAGTACTTTGAAACGAACTATCTATTCTAATTAAACGTCCTTTGTGATTCAGGGGTCATTCTTAAAGAATTGGAACAAAATACTAACTACAGCGTAAAGAGCAAGGTATTGACTAGGGGGCGAACCCCCTCATATACGCAATAGCTTCTGTTCGTTTTAAGTTTTAATGTTGCTCTTTACTTTCAGTTTGAAAAAACTTTTCGTTAACTTCTCACTTGAATTACTTAAACTTAAGACTCATGCCGTACGGTCCTAACTCTATTCCTCTAGGTGGGAGGCTTCTGAAACCAAATTTGCAGAAAGCTAATAGGGTAAAACGTTAAATGAAAAAGTGTACAGAAATTGAGGTTCTGAGTTTGTTTTGTGCTCATCTCCTGCTTACTTTGAATAATGCAGCAGCTTTAAAAGCTAATGGCAATGTTCGATTTCACTGATTGCTCCTTGTATTATTATTTTGTTCATTATAAATATCAAAATAAATTTAGATAAAATCTAATCGACTTGGAACATTTAAATAGAGAGAAAGTTAATATCAATTAGTGACCTAGTTTCGTAACTTAACCTAGTTTTCAGTGAAACTGTACACGATAGGCTTTCTTGTTTTGTTTGTTCACTAGTTTCAGAACTAACACACAGTGAAGAATTTGGAATCGGAATCCTTGATCTTTGATTAAAATTAATTAGAAAAAAAAATCCGAAAAATAAGTTTTTCAAAGAAAAGTAAAGGCCATTTTAAACTTAAGCTAAGCAGATACAAATACCTTTTAAAATTCAAACTCAAAACGACCAGAAATTACTATTAAGGAATAAATGAAACCCAAAACGAACAGAAATTAAATAAACAATCAAAGCAGAAACATACAACAAGTAATAATATAAATGAATAAATAGATCTTAAAGCGAGTAATGATTAGATTGAATATGAATATCAAGCTTAAAACGAAAAAAAAAAAAATATTTTCCTATTGAAGTATAAATGAAACTTAAAACGAACAGTAATTAAATAAACAATCAATGCAAACAAACATACAATAGATATTAATGTAAATTAATAAATAAATCTTAAAACAAGTGAAACTTAAATTGAATATGCAAATCAAGCTTGAAACGAACAAAAATCACCACAAACAAGAGTTTGGGTATGACCTCCTTCTCTCTCTGTAAAAGTCTAAAACCTACTGCGTCACTGGCGCTTTACTGAAAACCAATTTTATGACAAATATTTTCTTTTGTACTTAATATTGAAAACAAACATTAAAATTATAGTAACATTTCGAACTGATGATATTTCAGCAATTAATATCATTAATTGCTCAAAATCATATCAAATATTATATCAAATCATATCATATCAAATATTCAGTTTAATTTATTAGCTCTTTTTAAAGTTGTTAAAGACGAATATAGTTTCCCTACAAACAAGTGTTTGAATACTGCCTCCTTTCCTAACTGTAAATAAAAACCAAAAGCATACTGCGTCATTGGCGCTTAACTGAAAACGAATTATATTACAAATATTTTCTTTTCCAGTTCTTACAGCATTGAAAATAAAAATACAATTACAGTGAAATAAGTTCTTGAACTGATGGATCTTTCAACAATTAATATCATTATACATCAAATATTCAATTTGATGTTATTTATTCTTTTCAAGACTGTTCAAGACGCATATAGTTTTCAGTAAAGCACCAATGATGCAGTAGGTTTTAGTCTTTTACAGAGAGAGAAGGAGGTCATAACCAAACTCTTGTTTGTGGTGATTTTTGTTCGTTTCAAGCTTGATTTGCATATTCAATTTAAGTTTCACTCGTTTTAAGATTTATTTATTAATTTACATTAATATCTATTGTATGTTTGTTTGCATTGATTGTTTATTTAATTTCTGTTCGTTTTAAGTTTCATTTATACTTGAATAATAAATTTTTTTTTTCGTTTTAAGCTTGATATTCATATTCAATCTAATCATTACTCGCTTTAAGATCTTTTTATTCATTTATATTATTACTTGTTGTATGTTTCTGCTTTGATTGTTTATTTAATTTCTATTCGTTTTGGGTTTCATTTATTCTTTAATAGTAATTTCTGGTCGTTTTGAGTTTGAATTTTAAAAGGTATTTGTATCTGCTGAGCTTAAGTTTAAAATGGCCTTTACTTTTCTTTGAAAAACTTATTTTTGGAATTTTTTTTTTAATTAATTTTTGTTCGTTTTTGATTACAAAAAATTTCAAGTTTTTAAAAATTCCTTAGCCTATTACAAAATACAACTTAAAAAAAA
>JAQQPU010000619.1:22605-36008 GCA_029168905.1 Artemia sp. Kazakhstan ARC1039 | reverse complement strand
GTGCCCCTTTTTAATAGTCGAAAGGGATTGGAGGGCAACTAGCCCCCCTCCCCCACGCCCATCATTCCCCGAAACATATCGAATCAAAATTTTGAGATAGCCATCTTGTTCAGCGTCGTTGATTTCCAGATAGCAGGTATTTTTTTGAGGAGGACACTCCTCACAACCCTCAGGGCAAGGGTTTTAAGTTTTGCCCCGGGGGCATATAAGGTTTTTTATAGAAGGCGTTGTTGTAGAAACTTCAAAAAAGGCTCATTCGATTGGAAATACAAAGGGCTAGTGCCCTTTTTAATAGTCGAAAGTGATTGGAGAGCAACTAGCCCCCCCCCCAAGCCCCCTTATTCCCCCAAACACATACAATCAAAATTTTGAGATATCCATTTTGTTCAGCGTAGTTGATTTCCAGATAGAAAATATATTTTTGAGGAAGACATTCGCCCAAAACCCACAAGGCAAGGGTTTTTAAGTTGTACCCTGGGGGCATATAAGGTTCTTATAGAAGGCGTTGTCGTAAAAACTTCAAAAAAGACTCATTGATTGGAAATTCAAAGGGCTAGTGCCCTTTTTAATAGTCAAAAGTGATTTGAGGACAACTAACCCCCTTCTCATGCCCACCTTTTCCCCAAACACATCCAATCAAAAGTTTGAAACAACCATTTTAATAAACGTAGTTTTAAGTTCTGGAAGTTAGGTCTTTGAGGATGACAACTCCCGCACAGCCCTCAGGGCAAGGGTTGTAAGTTATGCCCTGGGGGCATATAAGGTTTTGTATAGACAACACTGTCATAGAAACTTCAGAAACGGCTCATTCGATTGGAAATTTAAATGACTAGTTCCCTTTTTAATAGTCAAAAGTGATTCTAAGGTAACTGACACCCTTTCCACGCCCACCGTTTCCCCAAACACATCCAATCAAAATTTTGATGCAGCCATTTTGTTCAACGTAGTTGAAATTTCTGGAAATTATATGTTTGAGCAGGACATTCCCCTCCCAGTCTTCAGGGGCAAGGGTTATAAGTTATGCCCTGGGGGCATATATGGTTCTTATGGAAGGAATGCTCAAATAAACTTCAGAGAGAGCTCATTTGATTGGAAATTGAAAGTTCTAGTTCACTTTTTAAGCGTCAAAAGATAATGGAGGGTAACCAGCCCCCCCCCCCCAAATGCATCCAATAAAAATTTTAAGATAGCTATTTTGTTAAAAATAGTT
This sequence comes from Artemia sp. Kazakhstan ARC1039, assembly GCA_029168905.1. Taxonomy (NCBI): domain Eukaryota; kingdom Metazoa; phylum Arthropoda; class Branchiopoda; order Anostraca; family Artemiidae; genus Artemia; species Artemia sp. Kazakhstan ARC1039. The sequence goes on along the minus strand of JAQQPU010000619.1, from coordinate 34,798 downwards.
CAAAGATCATGTAACGAAAATTCCGGTGTCGACACAACCCACCAGGGCCCGGGGGCAGGTGTTGTAAGTTATGCCCTGGGGGCATATTTGGGTCTTATGGAAGGGATGCCCGTATTAACTTCAAAGAGGGATCATTTTGAAAGCTCTAGTTAAGTTTTTTTTAGAGTCAAAAGAGATTGAAGGGCAAATAGCCCCTCACGCCCCCTTCTTCCCAAATGCGGCAAATAAAAATTTTTAGATAGCCATTAAGTTAAAAATTTCTCAAGTCAGATAACAAAAACTCAGGTGTCGTCACAACCCCCCACGGCCCGGGGGCATGCGTTGTAAGTTATGCCCAGGGGCATATATTGTTCGTATGAAAGGGATTCTCGTATAAACTTCAGAGATGGCTCATTTGATTGGATATTGAAAGTTCGAGCTCACTTTTTAAGAGTGAAGAGAGTTAAACTAGTCCCCCCCCACGCTCTTCTTTTCTCAAACCCGTCCGCTACAAATTTTGAGATAGCCAGTGTTTTGGAAATTGTTCAAAAAGTAGATAACAAAAACGCCCCCCAGAGCCCGGGGGATAGGCGTTGTAAGTGTTGTCCTGGGGGCGTATATGGTTCTTATGAAAGGGACGCTCGTATAAACTTCAGAGGGGGGCTCATTTGATTGGAAATTGAAACTTCAGTTCAATTTTTAAGAGTCAAAAGATATCCGAGGGCAACTAGCCCCTCCCCCCACACCCTTTTTTCCCCAAACCCATCCGATAAAATTTTTATAATAGACATTTAGTTAAAAATAGTTCAAAGATCAGATAAGAAAAATTCCTGTCGACGGAACCCGCCCGGAGGCAGGCGTCATGAGTAATGCTCTAGGGGCATATATAGTTCTTATGGAAGGGATGCTCGTATAAATTTCGAAGAGGGCTCATTTGATTTGAAATTGAAAGTTCTTGTTCACTTCTTAAGAGTCAAAAGATATCGGTGGGCAACTAGCCCCCCCCCCTCCTCCACGCCCTAAATGTATCAGATAAAAATTTTGAGATAGACATTTTGTTAAAAATAGTTCAAAGTTCTGATAACAAAAAACTCCGGTGTCGACACAGCCCCCCAGGGTCCGGGGGTAGGCGTTGTAAGTTATGTACTGGGGGCATATATGGTTGTTATGGAAGGGATGCTCGTATAAAATTCCTCGAGTGCTCATTTGATTGGAAATTGATAGTTGTAATTTACTTTTTAAGAGTCAAAAAATATTGGAGGGCAGCTCGCCTCCCCCAACACTCCATTTATTTTTTTCCCACAGGCACTTCACATAGAAGGGGTCGTCGTATAAACTTCAAAGGGGGCTCATTCGATTGGAAATCGAGAGTTTAAGTGCCCTTTTTAAGAGTCACTAGTGATCAGAGTGCAACTGCCCCCCCCCAAGCCCTTTTTCCCCAAATACATCTGATAAAAAATTTGAGGCAGGCATTTTATTGAAAATAGTTCAAAGATCATATAACAAAAACTCCTTTACGTGAGGTCATTTCGTTAAAAATAGTTCAAAGATCAGATAAGAAAAACTCCTATGTCAACATCCTCCTCCTCCCCCAGGGCCAGGGCAGGCGTTGTAAGTACTGCTCTGGGAGCATATATGGTTCTTATGGAAGGTATGCTCGTATAAACTTCAGAGAGGGTTCATTTGAATGGAAATTAAAAGTTGTAGTTCATTTTCTCAGAGTGAAAAAAGATGCACCTCCCTCCCTCCAGGCCCTTGGGTGTATCGGATGGATAAACCCATCCGATAAAAATTTCAGGTGACCATTTTTTTTAAAAATAGTTCAACCATCAGATATCAAAACTCCAGGGTCGACACAACCCCCAGGGTCCAAAGAAAGGCGTTGTAAGTTATACTCTGGGGATATATATGGTTCTTATAGAAGTGATACTCGTATAAACTTCAGAGAGGGCTCATTTGATTGAAATTAGAAAGTTCACTTTTAAAGATTCAAAAGAGACCGAAGCTTAATCGAGTCCCCTACGCCCTTTTTCCCCAAACCCATCCGATAAAAATTTCGAAATAGCAATTTTGTTAAAAATAATTCAAACATCAGATAATAAAAAATCCGAGGTTGACACAAACCCATTTTTTCACTTCGAAATTGTTACTTTTATATCAGTTTTGCTACTTTGATGAATATTTCATTTTTTTTAAGTTTGATTTTGAAATAAACTTAAAATTTTTTGCAATTAAAAACGAAGAAAAACTAATTAAAAAATTTTTCCGAAAAATTGGTTTTTCAAAGAAAAGTAAAGCCCATTTTAAACTTAAGCGCAGCAGATACAAATACCTTTTAAGGTTCAAACTTAAAACGACCAGAAATTACTATTAAAGAATAAATGAAACCCAAAACGAACAGAAATTAAATAAACAATCATAGCAAAAACATGCAACAAGTAATAATATAAATGAATAAATAGATCTTAAAGCGAGTAATGCTTAGATCGAATATGAATATGAAGCTTAACAAAAAAGTATTTTCCTATTGAAGCATAAATGAAACTCAAAACGAACAGAAATTAAATAAACAATCAATTCAAACAAATATATAATAGATATTAATGTAAATTAATAAATAAATCTTAAAACAAGTGAAACTTAAATTGAATATGCAAATCAAGCTTGAAAAGAACAAAAATCACCACAAACAAGAGTTTGGGTATGACCTCCTTCTCTCACTTTAAAAGTCTAAAACCTACTGCGTCATTGGCGCTTTACTGAAAACTATATGCGTCTTGAATAGTCTTGGAAAGTATAAACAACATCAAATTGAATATTTGATGTATAATGATATTAATTGTTGAAAGATCCATCAGTCCAAGAATTTATTTCACTGTAATTACATTTTTATTTTCAATACTGTAAGAACTGGAAAAGAAAATATTTTTAATATAATCCGTTTTCAGTTAAGCGCCAATGACGCAGTAGGCTTTTGGTTTTTACTTACGGTTAGGAAAGGAGGCAGTATCCAAACACTTGTTTGTAGGGAAACTATATTCGTCTTTAACAACTTTAAAAAGAGCTAATAAATTAAACTCAATATTAATTGCTGAAAGCTCATTAGTTCAAAATGTTACTATAATTTTAATGTTTATCTTCAATATTAAGTACAAAAGAAAATATTTGTCATAAAAATGCAAGACAGTGGGCTCAAAGAAATCTTGGAAATAGTATGCGCACCGGCCACGGTACCATATTACTCTCAGGGTATTAATACTCTAATACTCTCAGGGAAAACGATTTCTAGAGCTATTAGAGCTCACATTCTCATGAACTCGGCTCTCTACGATCATCTTTTAGGACAAGATTTGGAAACTTTGGATACTTTCGGCCTTGAGAAACTCTTCAACGACACCCTTGAGGGAAAAATATCCCCCAGAGACCTTGACGAAGCACAAGAGCTGGGACTACTGGTAAGCATTATCAAACAGAAGATTGAAGATCTACGAGATCACCGAACAGCAAAGCTCTGGCTGCAGTACCTTCACATGGTTGAAAAGCTTCTCAAGTTTATACGTTCTTGAGGTCAACCTGTTGATGCAGAACCTGACGAATATCGGCTACTCTACAAGCAAGCAGCATCGTGACTTGAGTCTGAACAGACAAACCCGTGACTGTGAAGATGCCGCGAAGTTGGTAGATTTCTTCGACGTTTCATATCCATTCTAAGGCAATGTACTACTGATAAACGTTGCAAATACGAAGCCGAATCTGCTGGGAGAAAAAAAATCTTAGACAAGATGTCAGAAAAGACCTCGAAGGAACACGTCTTTAAAAAGAAAGACCAAGTGACTCTGATGACCACAAAAAATTCGGGCCCCTCTGAGGTGGCGCACAACGACCCGGCGCTACCTTTTCAGAGGTTCATTATCGTTGCCCAGAGGTCTAGTCTCAAGGAAGATTATTTCAAATTTGAGTTCTGTACCATTCCTCCTGCTCTTTTAGAAAGAAACGGATTCATGCGAAAAGCCAACAAGCCCGAGCTAGCGAAAGCAGTCTATCAATCATGTGGGTTTGATGCTCAATCCCCAAGACCGGTGGGAATTACCAGCTTCTTCTTAGACGAGGGCGCCCTTCTCCATCGGATCCCGTGGAAGGTCGCTTCCACATACAAGGCTATCACGTCTTCGTACATTCATTACGTCGAAAAAAAGTATCCCCGTGCAGTTGTCGTCTTCGACGGATACGACTGCGGTCCCTCAATCGAAGATACAACCCATTTGTGTCGAGCTGGATCTGTCGGCCGCGAAGCGTTATTTACCGAAGACATGAATCTTTGCATGAAGAAAGAGGAGTTCCTTTCATGCAAGGAGAACAAATCGCGTTTTCTGAAGATTCTTGGAAACGCTCTGGTAGCCAGTGGTTGCGATGTATAACACTCTGAAGGATATGCTGATCTAGACATAGTGAAGAAGGCTACGGAAACTGCACTCCATAGCGACACCATTGCGGTTGCTGATGACACGGATATTCTCGTCCTCCTCATCTGTCATGTAGACACGAGTTCAAATCGACTTTATTTCTCGCCGGAAGTGAAATTCGGAAGTGAATGCTCAGCTTGGGATGTTTGTCAGATAAAAGACAAGCTAGGATCAGAAGTTTGTCAGCTGATGCCGTTCTGTCACGCCATACTGGGTTGCGACACAACATTGCACCTTTATGGCACCGGAAAAGGAAAGCTCTTCAGCTATTGTTATCCAGCTCGAGTTTAAGAGACGCCGGTACCCTGTTTACCAGAAAATCTGCATCTCATGAAGAGATAGCTGCGGCTGGAGAAAAAGCTTGGCTGATACTCTACAACTGCCAGGATCTGCCAAGTCTTGATACTGCCAGAAACCAAGTTTTCCAGAGGAAAGTCAATACTGCCACCTCATTCGTACACCCACAAGAACAGCCTCCGACTATGATGGCAGCGAAGTATCATTCGTTCCGAGTCTACAGCCAGGTTCAGATTTGGCTAGGGAACACGGTTGACCCCCTAAGCTGGGGATGGAATCTTCAAGGCAACGAAGTTTTAGAGCTAAAAATGACGGATCTCCCCGCTGCTCCTCCTCATCTTCTAAAGACAGTGAAATGTTCTTACCAAGCTGATGGTTGCGACAGTGAGAGATGCTCCTGCAAGAAAAATGGCATGGAATGCATCATAGCTTGTCGAGTATGTAGAGGAGTTTCGTGCAACAACGCAAAGTGTCAAGAAGATGAATTTTCTGAGGATGAGCTTTAAGCCTGTGATTTAATTTTCCCTGTGATTTTTGTTCCTTTGATCAATCAGATGTGCAATTTTCTTACGTTTTATTACAAATAATTTTTACCACGTCGTTTTTTATGGTGATGAAGGTGAATGGATTTTGATCTCAAATGCCTGCGAAGAGCAAGATTTTTGGGGAAGGGTGGGGAGGATGGGTATTAAAAAGATCTTAAAGTATCTCAGAAAACCTAGTTTGTCAGCTCAAAACTGATCTAGAAACTTCTATCAAACGCTTGTTTTTTTTTGTTTTTTTTTTCACCTATAATGTTAAAATTTGTTCATTTTTGTTCAAAAACGGAGTATTTCTGATTTATTTTTTGACATTTCGGAGAAACAAACATCAGATATCGTTTCAGATTTTAAATCTGATACAGAAAGACATAGCAAACACCAGTTTCGTGATATTTTATTTTTTTCCCAAAAAATTAAAAATTAACAAACAAAAAAGGCGAAAAAAACAAATTTCGCAGAGTTTTTTCTGATCTGAATAGTGAAGAATGATCCTGGTCCTGGAATCTGATCCTGGTCAAACCTTATTGTTCCTGTACTATAAGTAAAGAACGACTTTGGCACAATGTATTATTTTTTTTGTTTCCATACCCGGGCACTTCGTATCGAAGGAGTTGTCGTAGAAACTTCGAAAAGGGCTCATTCGATTGGAAATTGGAGTGGCTAGTGCCCTTTTTAACAGACGAAAGTGATTGGAGGGCAACTAGCCCCCCCCCCCCGCCATCCCCCACCCACACCCAAACAAAAAGAGAGGTGGGACAGGCAGTTTGTTCAGCGTAGTTGATTTCCAGATAGAAAATATGTTTTTGAGGAGGACACTCCCCCACAACCCTCGGGGCAAGGGTTTTATGTTATGCCCTGAGGGCATATAAGAATGATGTTGGCACAATGTATTATTTTTTTTTTTTCCTTTAGAGCAGGGCACTTCGTATCGAAGAAGTTGTCGTAGAAACTTCGAAAAGGGCTCATTCAATTGGAAATTTGAGTGGCTTGTGCCCTTTTCAATAGTCGAAAGTGATTGGAAGGCAACTAACACCCCTTCCACGCCCACCATTTCCCGAAACACATCCAATCAAAATTTTTAGATAGCCATTTTGTTCAGCGTCGTTGATTTTCAGATAGAAATTATGTTTTTGAGGAGGACACTCCCCCACAGCCCTCGGGGCAAGGGTTGTAAGTTATGCCCTGGGGGCATGTATCGTTTTTATAGAACGCGTTGTCGTAGAAACTTCAAAAAGGGCTCATTCGATTGGAAATTGAAATGACTAGTGCCCTTTTTAATAGTCGAAAGTGATTGGAAGGCAACTAACCATTTGCCCAAGCATATCCAATCAAAATTTTGAGATAGCCATTTTGTTCCACGCAGTTTAAAGTTTAGGAAATTATACTTTTGAGCAGGACACTCCCCCCACAGTCTTCGGGGCAAGGGTTATAAGTTATGCCCTGGGGACATATAAGGTTTTTATTGAAATCTTTGTCGTAGAAACTTGAAAAAGGATTCATTAGATTGGAAATTCAAAGGGCTAGTGACCTTTTTAATAGTCGAAAGTGATTTGAGGGCAACTAACCCCCCTTTCACGCCCACCTTTTCCCCAAACACATCCAATCAAATTTTTTAGATAGCCATTTTATTCAACGTAGTTGAAAGTTTTGGAAATTAGGTCTTTAAGGATGATAACCCATCCCCCCTACAACCCTCAGGACAGGGGTTGTAAGCTATGCCCTGGGAGCATGTAAGGTTTTTATAGAAAGTGATGTTGTAAAAACATCAAAAAGTGCTCATTCAATTGAAAATTGAAAGGGCTAGTGCCCTTTTAATAGTCGAAAGTGATTGAAGGGCAACTAACCCCCCTCTCGCGCCCACCATTTCCCAAAACACATCCAATCAAAATTTTGGGATATCCCTTTTTCTTCAACGTAGTCGAAAGTTCTGTAAAGAACTTTCGTCGAAAAGTTCATGCATTTTTACCCATTGTTTACATAAAGTGTTTGGTATCAGGAAAGGCGGACATGTTTCACCCTTGGTGTCCAAAAAGGCCAAGGGAATTCGGGTGCGGCTTTCAGAGAATGCTGAGAGGAGTATTGAACTAAATCCAAACACACTAGATGCTTGCAGTAAGTCAAAAGGGCGTATCTCAGGAATGGCTTGGGGTATTAAGTTGGAACTTTCGGGGAATGATCAATTGATCAAAAGGTAATGGGCGCGCGCTACACCTACTACTAATGCTGCTACCACCCCTGCTACTACAGCTACTGTTTCTGTTATTCAAATTAAATTTGAAAGAAAAAACACCTCTTAAAGGTACTTTAGACGAGAACATCTTATAGTGTATGGCTAATCAGGGACGGTTTTAGGGACACCAAATTCCTAAGAAGGTTGGAGATTGTACTAACTACGGTGGTTGTAAAGGCGTAAAGTACTGAGGGAGCCGAATATTCACCGATTCTTTCCAAAGGTCGTTGTGTTTAGTACCCCGTGAAACCCCCCTCCCCCTGTATGTAAAATTGAGCAGCCAAAGCGAAAGCCAGACAAAGTACAAAAAAAAACTTTTAAAAACATCAAAAATTTGTTACGTTTTTTACGAGTTGGAAAAACATTTCGGGGGGGAAGGGGGATTTTAACCCCCTCCCCCCTGGATACGGCCTGACGTAATACCTCTCACCTAGATTTCATTAAAATTACCACATTTGAGGATTCTGCATAACGACCAAAATTGTTTGTATTTAACCTTATTTTCTTTAACCTTTATCTTACCGTGCTATGATAACTCAACCCCAATAAACACGAAAAAGAGAATAAAAAGGAATATATAAACATAAATACTATAGGATATTTTACATCATATATTCTACCTGTATTTCGGAATATAAGGAGAATATTCCAGAATCTCTTTCCTTTTCATTCCTTCTTTTTGTCTGGCTGTAGCTTTGGCTGCTCAATTTTACATATGGGGGGGGGGGGTTTTCACGGAGTAGTTTTCCGGTGGGAATTGTTCACGGGTATGGCAGAATTAGGCAAGATAAGATAAAATTTATTTTCAAAAGGACATAACAAGCTCTAATAGAGCCGAATTCACTTTATATATCCATTAAGAGAAAGCAAAAAAAAAGAGACAAAGCAAAACAAGGAAACAAATAATACAACAAGACAAACATCAATCAGGCATAAAAATGGTCAATAGAATTTTAACTCATTAAAAAGAAAAAAAAATGCATGTTCAAGAACTAAAATGAGCTTTATGCGTCTAATGGTAAAACAAAAACAGAGGGGGGGGGGTAAACAATAATACTTTATTACGAAGAACTATCACAGGCTAAAAGACGAAAAAATGGCCAAATTCGCATTCCAAGCCAAATATTGAAATAATAAAAAAAAAACTGAAATTAAAATGTCAGTTGTCCGCAGTGTGGTTAATTCTCCAGGGCAAAATTAGCAAACAACCAGCAAAAATATGGTACTGCCCTGACGAATTTACAATCTTAAAAAATCGTAGTTTTCAATTATGAATGGACCTAAGAAAGGTTCAGCGAGACAGTTGGTTCATAATGTCAACTACAAAAGTCAGATTCTTAATCTGTTGATCATTAGTTAGAATTGCATATTCATTATATTTAAGGAAAAAGAAATATTTGGAAAAGAATTCATGGAATCGAATCCAAATTCTGACTGGAAGGCCATCGAATCTGCTTCTAGTATTCTATACTTCCGTCTTAAAAAGTGTGCTCTAATTCCGTTGGTTTATTCTGGTGACGTAGTCATTCATGTTACTCCTTAATCTGATATCAGGGAGGGAAGCTAAAGCGTAGTGTTAGCTTGAATATTCAATTGCCTAAGTAAAAGGGGTGCTAAAAAATGCAGGTCAAGTTGAGCTGAAAAATAAAACTTAATACCATTCCCAAGAAATAGTCTTTGATAACTTGGATACACTTACACTTTTGATGTATGTAAATTGTAAGAGTAGAAGTACTAATAGTAGGGATTGATGGAGATTTTTGTTGTAGTGTCATAAGCAACGTGATGAGGTTTTTTCACAAACCTTTCCCCTAGATCGTTTATGTCGGCCCAAGAATACTTCCTTGGAGTACTCTGTCTATAAAACCGAGCTGTCTTTTGAAATGGAGCCATCACAGCCCTTTCTCCGGGAGACTGGAAGGGGGGTTATACTTCGGAAGCATAGTTATTTGACCTTTAGACTATTTTGAACAAAATGGCTATCTCAAAATTTTGACCGGATGCCTTTGGGGAAAAGGGGTGAAAGGGCTGGTTGCCCTTTGATAATTTTTGACGCTTTAAAAACTAGAAAGTTTCAATTTCCAAACGAATGAGCTCCTTCCAAAGTTAATAGGACCACCCCTTCCACAAAAACCTTTGCTTAAAGCTTTTAAGGGAAAGTCAAACTACCACTACTTACTCGTTGCATCACCCAAGGCCAACAAAAGTGCCCACGCTCCTACAAATCCTCTCCCCCCGCACCGCTAATTTCTTATTCAAGAAGTAGCTGCGGATGATTTTTGTGTTTTAAAGTTTTGTATCGAATTTCAATGCTTACTTGTAGGGCTATTTTAAATCTTTGTTTACACATAAATGTTCCGTTTTTGAATATCTGCCAAATAGATTTATTACTGGGGACTGTCAGTACAAATCTGTGTTCGTTAGTATTTTTGTTTCCACAAATTAATAGAAAATTATTAGTAACAATTTCTTTGCGGTATTTCGAAGCATATTTTTTTTATATTATTATTATTACAAGCTTCACGGTTCCATCACAAGTGACGATATGCCACGAGTCCTGGTAATTACTTCGCTTCTTACATTTGAGGTATTTATTATTCCTTCTCTTAAACACCTCCAGAGGATTTTCCAGGATTACCTCTGCTGGGGAGCCATTGCTTGTGGTGACGGGTCGTCAGGCGAATCTCGTCTTCAAATATTCCTGGCGGGGTGTACTCTGCACAAAGTAGTCCTGTCGAGCTGAACTTTGGCGAGTTGATCGCAAAGGCGTTGCTCAGTCTGGAGCAAGTTTCGATACCTCCTCAGATTGAAGGGAATTCATGTATTTGTAGAACACCGACATTAACACCCTTTCAAACAATTCTGGATCGACTGTGGGGGGTTGGGATCAGAGTTGCTAGAAATTGCTGTGCGAAATACCCGGTTTTGAACACATTGAAGGAGTAATGTGGCTAATTGGAGCACAAGCAAAGAGAGGAAATGTATATCCCATGACTGGTCTGATACATAACGTGAATAGTGTCAAAATGTAATCGTCAGGGAGGAGGTATTTGCATCTTAGGGTGACTCCTAGCTTCAGGTAGCAGGACGATCTCACTTTGCCGAAGTGTTCAGCCAATGTGAGATTTGACGGGAATGAACTCTAAGAAGGCGTACAATGTTTACTTTTGTCATTGTATCTCCTTTGAAAAGGAGAACAAAGTGGTTTTTCACATTCCGCGCCAATGAAATTAAGCGCTCTTTTGTTTTTGGCGCATTGAAACTGATCAGCCACTCATCTGCCCAAACCTCAATTTTTTCAGATCAGCCAAGTGGTGAGGCTTTTTTCACAAGGATATCCCCTAGATCGTTTATGTCGGCCCAAGAATACTTCCTTAGGGTACTCCGGCTAAAACCGAGCTTTCTTTTGAAATGAAGCCGTCAAGGACAACATATATTGAACATTGAGAAAGTCAGCAAGCATTTCAAATAGCCAACACCCAACTTCATAGGCTTTTAGTTTGAATACAAGGTCCTCGCGCCATACGCGATCAAAGGCTTTTGCGATGTCAAAGGAGAGAAGGCGAATGAAGTTTCTGAGACAGACACTCAAACCATTCTTGATATACAGCGCAAATGCTCTTTTGATCAGTTGAATCTATTTTATCTGCATTTGACCGAAATCAATATGTTACAATCAAGATACTTTGATGTTTCTTTTTTTTATTTTTTTTAATTTGCTATATCTTCTTTTCATTATTCCTAAAAATTACTACAACAACTTTTTCGTCAGCAATTCTATGTGCAACAGCGAGCAGAAAATTGTTCGTGACAATTTGGCTGAGGAAATTGGAAAGCGTTCTGTGACTGAGACACAGCCTACACCAAAGGACAATCCTTGCACACATACACAAATACAGGGATATAGGAAAGAAAAAGATAAAGAATGAAAGAGGGAGTAAGAGAAAGAGGAGGGAAGAGCATGCACGCAAACAGATTTTCAAGGAAGGGTGAGAGAGATTGAGAGAAAGACGTGAAGGCAAGTGAACAGGAAATTGTTTATGGAATGGATACAAATTTTGAGGCCAACAAGTCTCCTTCTTCTACCCTTTTCTACTACCCCCCCCCCCCCACGTAGCCCCCATAATATTGGATAAAAATCTTAAGATAGGGTTTTTGTTCTTAGACAATCATAAGTCTAATAAGCATGCCCGCTGGGGTTGACATCAACCTCACAGCAACAGGGGCAATTGCCCTAAGTTATAGAAATCACCCATTGTTCACACAGAAGTTTTAGCACAGAAGACAGCCACAGGTTGGTCTTTGTTTAGATAGATAGATTTATTTTCCAGATAACAGTACAATAATTACACAACAATCTACAAATCAACCGCAAAAGTTCCATTACCTGTAGGAGGGGGATTATAAATCAGATCTCATAACATTTAAACACTTAACATGTAAAGCATTTGCTTCATAAAAATGGAGAAAAAAAATATCGAATCAGCTTTACGTCTGAATCAAAGAAATATTTGTGTCCCCTAAATTGGGATTCGCCCAAGAAACAATAAAGCCTGGAACTTATACCCATGAGCAATTGGGCCAAGGGGTTATGCACAGCAAAAACTTCAAAAAAAAACTACCCCGTCTGAAAAAAAGGGCAAAAACATTTTTTGGGTTTTGAACATTCCACCCAAAGACTC
>JAQQPU010000618.1:71073-104875 GCA_029168905.1 Artemia sp. Kazakhstan ARC1039 | reverse complement strand
AATCGTTCAGCCAATGCAGCCTTTATCGGGCTGTGACTATGATAAAGTGTTGTATTATATTTCAATAGAACCTTTTGCACATGGGGATTAACAAATTCACTGCCACGATCCGATTGAATTTTTCTATACGAATCCTTTTCAAGAATACTTTCAATGGCCCGAGCAACTTCAACACCTCTCTTTGACCGTAATGGAATGGCATAGGCATAGCGACTAAAGACACTGATTGCCACCAGAATATATTTGTAGGGTGCATTGTGACGCCGTTGAATTGCGTCTAAAGTTAAAAGATCCGTTTGCATTATATGCCGAAGGAAAAAGGCTTTAGTTTGTCGATATTGTTTGCTGCGAAGCCTGTGATTCAGGTGCAGTGTGTAACTCGGTTCATTCTCTAGATACTCTTTTGCTTTTTTCAATGTGGTGCCGGAGAACACTTTAGAAAGCGTTTTGGGAGAACTTAAACTTTCCGCTTCACCAATATTTTCATAGACACCTTTCAGAACTTCATCCATTTTGAACGTAAACACGTAGTGTAATGTCCACTCCCCTTTTGTACACTGGAGGATGAATCAATTCGTCTTTGCTTTTGACTAGCAGCCACAGGTGTTATAAAATCAGTGGTGCTGCTACTGCTACTGATAGTATTTTCAAATATTGAATCTTCTTCTTTTTTAAATGGTGTTGGCGTTGTTGGAGGGCTATATTCTCTTAGTTTCTTTAGAATTTGCTTATTGCCAATAAGACTTTTGAGGAAGTTTGATACACTTAGAAAGGTGTATAGATTATTGTCAAATGATAAAAGTCCTTTACGATTCATCACCATATCACAAATTAAATCAACTAAATTATAACTTTTTTCCCTGAATTGTAATTCGTTTCCCTGTGCTGTCGACTTGAACTTGATGTTCATCACCAGTTTCCAACATGAGATATGATAATACTCTTTTACTCTGCTCTCGATAGGTCAGTGGCAATAGGTTCCCAATTTTCATTACAATTGAATTCGATTCCTTCTCCTTTGATTACAGTGCAGAATCTTGAGGAGATTTTTCCTGTTTAGAGGGATCGCTGACGGCGACAGCCACAGTGGGTCTCTCACGATAAGGTTTATGTTTGTCCACACGTCGCAATGCATCTTGAAGTAAAAGCAGTTTTTTATCATCGGGAATATTCTCATCATTAATAAATTTGCTTAGATTGTCTTCAAAATGTTCGACGGGCGAGAGGACAAGTTCAAATGGTGTCAATTTATAGGGTTTAGCCATTCTCTAGAGAAAACTGTTTACAAGTCCTGCAATTATTGGTAGTAAAAGTGTGAAAAAGCTACCGCCCGCTTGAAGGAGACATTTTCTTTTTAAATTTTTTCCCTTGTTTTTACAAGCCAAGGCGCGTACAGTGGAACGATGTTGCTTTGTCTGTTGTCTAACACCTTCTGGCAGTTGAACATTGCCCTCAGTTAAATTTAAACAAAGTTCAGATATTAGATTAATAAAATCATTGCCAACACCATATTTGAGTATGGCCTTCCTAAGCAAGGGTTTTGAAGTGCTTAAAACGGAAAATAAATGCCGTTGTTCGTGTAGCTTCTTCAGTGTCATAACGCCAACTAATAGCCTTTTCTACTGTTCACCGGAAGATATACTGTAATTTCATTGTTGAAAATGTCGGTGACTACACGTAGATCCTCGGGCGTGCTCTGATTAAGATCCAACAAAATGTAACCGTAGGGCTTGCTAGTCGCCTGAGTGTACGCTGACAACAGAAATTTAGGGGCACCGGGGTATATCTGTTTATTGAGAGTTATTAGCGAGCTATAATCACGAAAAACTCGATAGATAATATAGATGGTACAATTCAAAGCAAGGGTTCACATACATTTGCTCTGATGAAACAGATTGTGTAGAACTAGGGTTATGGAAATGTGTTCATGGTGGGAGCGAACACTGAACAGTTGTAGCATTTCCTGTGAGAACTGTTCAATGGATTCAGCCAAATCATCAATGATCAGCCACGAGTTCGATTCAATACTATTGAAAACATCAAGTCCCCGTATGAATTGTATTGATATGGCTGTGGCAATAGCTTTTATTTGATCATAGGACTCCTGCCAAATACTATAGCAATAGTAGATTTTTTTCGGCTTTTCCAAAATCATTTTCTGACAATTTTGAATTATTTTAGCTAAAAGTGTTGTTTTGCCCGACATTGACGGCCCACACAGAAACGTTCTGAAGGGTGTTTTAAATTGATAAATGCTACTGCTGCTGCTGCTGCTGTTGAAAACAGTTGGACTATAACTAACTATAAATCATACGTGTTCAATGAATAAGTAGTAGTAGTAGTAATTTTTCCATAGATCTATCTAGTACGTTAACAAGAACAACAACAAAAAACAATATTTCATGGCAGCATTTATTTCGACAATATGAAAACGTCGATTTGTTCAACATGAACAACGGTAAAAATGACACTTTATGTTCAACAAGAACAGTTGACAAAATTTAATGGTCAACATGAAAACTCTATTTGTTCAACATGAACAACAATGATAAAAATGACACTTTATGTACAACATAAAAATAAAAACACTTTTGTCCATCAACAATAATAACACTTATTGTATTTAAACACTTTTTTTGTACAGCATCACTTTATGTACAATTTAGTCACAACGGTACACTTTTCTGTACAAAAACAATAACAACAAGAGCAGCACTTGAAAAACAACAACAGAAAAAAAACACTTGGCAGAAAAACACATTGGATAGCACAGTTGAAAATTACAGTGAATTTAAAGGTTCAAGCCCCCCCCCCCCAAGGGGCGAGCGCAAAGGCCGGCCGCGGGCAGGACCCCCCACCCCCCTGGGCGGCCGCGGATGGGACCCTTCACCCCCCTGGGCGGCCGCGTGCGGGACCCCCCCCAGGAGCCGGCCGCGGGAAATTCCCCCACCCCCTCCCGGGAGCCACGATTGAAAATGGATTGTACACAATAGTTGTCCGGTCACTGCTACAGGTTAGGTTGGGTTAGTTAGTGGGGTCAGTGGTGGCGGTGGTTAATTTATGAACGGGTTGGTAGGGTCAGTGGTTAATTTATGAACGGGTTAGTTGGTTAGTTGGTTAGTTCAAGTTAGGTTAATTTATCCAGACCAAGTTGATTGCGATAGTCTATGCATTCAACTCGGTCTGAAATACGGTAGTGGCCATGAGGCAGGACACTTACACCATTCTCGAGCACATAGACTTTGTCGGATATACACGACATTGCATTTTTTCCACTCTCACAGTATAATTTCTATACTGTAGAGAGCGAATTACAAGCACTTGTGCTCTCGGCACTAGGCTACTTTCTACACAGTCTCTGTACACGCTCATGTTGAAATTGCTCTTTACAAAGTGTGTAGGCACCCCTTTACACGCCTGCTTTTCATCCCCACTATGAGTTTTAACGCAATAAACTTTGGGACCTGGGAACACCCCCCTGGATATCAAATCACTCCCCGTCTCTGATTTTAACATTAATAGTTGGTTGGGGGCTTGACATTTCACCAACTCGGGGTAGAGAGAAGGATTCCAGTTGGTGAAATCCATCCGCGAGCTGATGTGTTCCCCCTTTTCTAAATCACCCAATAAATCCTCGGTCCCATTTACCTTTAACAGCAGAGAATCTGTATCCCCATAGTAAACTTGAACCTCCCCCTCCCGTGGCCATTGCACCTTGCACACATTGTAAAAAAACGACAACATGAGCTTTTTGGAAATTTCTAGTACTGAATTGCCGCCTGCTATATTCTTGTTTAGTACCACATTTATCTTTCGCCTGTGTAGAAGAACCATACCAGCCTCTATGCTCGTGAACGATGTAAAATTGGGATCGGCAATAATTCGTGCACACTCTAGAGGGTCAGTCACAACGTCGCAGCGAGATCTATTACGTACGCTTTCATACATTTTGCCAAACACTGAATTTAGAATGAGTTTGTACATTTCCTTCTCCACCTTTGAGTTTGCCCTAGAGCGTTTATCGACAAAAGTATCGATAAACGTTTTCAAGTATGGTCGCTGATTGAAGTGTAGGACCCTATGTATTTTGGTGATTTTGAAACCATTGTTCACCATCCAGTGCAAAAGCACATGGTGAACAACGATATTCTCCTTAGGGTCCAAATCAGCAATCAGTTTTTGCTTAGAGGGAGTCCAGTGCATCTCCATATTCTCAACCAATGATCGATTGTAGTGGCTCAATGAGTCCCTGCTCACGGGCCAATTGATACAGGGAAAAACAAAATCTTTGACTGAATCGTGAAGCGCCAGCGGAATGTGCCCGTCAATTTCAAAGAGCCATCCTTGTGGCCCATTGTCCTCGACGGTGGTAATGTCGGGGAACTCACAAGGATTCTCAAGCCATTGATAGTTCCCACACGGCAAAGAGTAGTGAGACATTGCCGAGGGGTACAATGAGTTCATGTCCAAGAACACTGCATTTGACTTTTCACCGTTGCTTTGTCTACTCGGATCGGTTGCCAACACGCGGTCCCCATGAAAAACATACCCTACCCTTATTGAACGCTCTACAAAAAGGTGCTGATCTACGTCGGTGATTAGGCCTATTTCCTCCCTACTAATTTTTAAAATCAAATCCATCACCAAATGGGGTGTGGAAAAATAGTATCCTATATCTAACCCAAACTCTGAATAGATTTGGTCTGTGTTCTTACAGACTATATCCAACAGAGTTAAAACGTCACTGGCCAAGTACAGTCTACAATAATCCCACTCATTTTTACAATTCCCCTTAGACCACACCTTCTTGGCAAACTCATATTCCTCGGCTGTGCATTCACTGCTGGTCAGTGAATTGTAAAAAGCTTCAATTGGAGGCAGTTTCACCTCGCTTGAGCGTGCGCCAGAACAGTAATAGTCGTATGCGTATACACCTTTGCAGGTCAACAGGTCATACATTTCACTGTCTGGAAAGTGCTGTTTAAGCAAGGGAAAGCTATCAAAACTGTCGCTTTTCTGCACTTGAATCAATTGACTCAATGCCTTGGGAAAAAAACTAAAAGAATCTAAAAACCTGATTTTATTCCAACACGTATGCCCATTATCCACTGCCTACCATTTCCGCTCGAGAAGGAACAACTTCTCGACCGATTTGGGAATAATGTTATAGGTAAATGAACTGTTTACCCATGGACTGTCTACTCCCCCTCCCTCTCTGTGCATACGTGCCAGTTCCGGTAAAATGAATTTTAAACCGTAATTTGAGTTGTGGATAAAAACAGGGATAAAAAACTGCTGGCTAACATTTAAGTTACACGATTGATGCGCTACCCCTCTAAAATTACTACCCCCAGATGATATTTCCTGCCACAAGTGATTATGATCCCTGACTCTCCCCCTCCCACCGGCCCCTCTTTTCCCTTTAGTCCCCTTATCCCCCTCTACAAACTCCCCCTTACAAACCCAACATATTTTTTGATTTTTAATCGCGAGACGATCCTCTGCAGACAGCACCATAGGATAATGGGTATTTCTCAAACGAGAAATAGCGCCATTAGCTGTGCCAATTAGTTTAGTCAGTGCCTTGACCATGAACTCGTCCTCATCCAATGTTTCTACTATTTCTAACAACCGCATGGTGTTAGAACTATCTCTTTGCGTATGAGCATAGGACACTGCAATAGCTTGATGTTCTTTGACTCGGTTTGGAAATCGAGGATCGTTCACCTCCACCAGCTTAGCTTCATAGTCTAAAGATATTTTGTTGCACTGGAGGAGGGTGTTTTGAAAATTTTTGAAGCGTAAAATGGACCTATCCCCTGAAACCGTTTCCACTGTCTGGTAGCCATGCCGTCTACAATGCCTCATGTGATTTTGCAGCTTTAATTCAGTCCAAAATCGAGAGAGGCATGTTGGACAGTAGAAACGTGGTCCCCTAGTCTTACCCTCCCCCAGAACTCTACTGATGTCTGTGATCGGGTTAAAATGGCCAATTGAATTGGCAAAGTCACTAGATGGTGGTGTATACAACAACCAAACCCAGTGTTTGACTAATTCAACTGAAGGGCCCCTTACAGGGAAAACCACCCCCTTTTTTTTAAACGAACCCCATCTTCAAATTCAGTTTCATACTGAACCACAGTAACGCCGATATTTAAATGGGCATTAGCCCTTTCAAAAATATCAATAAATCTTAGCGTTACTGGGTATTTTCCTTCTAAACAAGAGAAATATACAATTTGGAAATTAGAGCCTTCCTTCTCATGTACAGCCCAGTGATCTAAATTCGTCTTGGTGGCTTCATCTTTCAATGGTCGGAAAGCTGACATGAGGAAAGCATACTTGAAACATTTTTGATCTGTTTAAGAACGAATCCGCTGGACACCACGACAACCTTCTAGATCTGGATTATATTTTAAAACTATACCCTCATCCCTATGTCCCCCTTTTAAAATAAAATCTTTCTTAAATTTACAAACATTTACACTTAAATTTTCAATAAATAAAACTACAGACCCGCTCCCATTTTCGTTATAGTTCTCAAGATGCGCAATAATTTGTCCTATCCACTCGGAAAAAAAATCCTCAAAATTTTCTAAATTCGGATAAATCATGCGCATCTCGGACTGTACATAATGATAATAAACTTCACTTTTCCCCTCATTTAAATAAAACACCTTTAAAACAATTGAAACCTTAATTGAATCCCTCCCCCACAAATGAATTTGGTTCTCCAGCAGTGCATGAATTTTATCAGTCATGCACAATTTCTACGGGATCAAACACAAATTTTCCCCCCATAAGTGAATTAAATGGATCCCCAAAAGTCGCAGTGTAAACAACTATTGCATTTAAAATTGTATTAGATAATTGAAAGTCTGGAAAAGTCGTGAATTGGACATTACCCCCCTCCCCCTCTTGTATAGTATCAACACCCCCTCCCCCACTTTGTTCAATATTTAGGGTATGCAAATGCTCCACTTCAGTTGTTTGAAGTGGATTCGTTAGGGTATCGGGGGTTGGAGGAGGAGGAGAAGGGTTCCCAGTTAATTCATTTGTAAAATCGTCCAAAAGTTGCAATGTTTTTGGACTGAAGTCCCTCTGCTCAACTGTGCTATAATATACATTAAAATAATCAACTAAAAAATCATCAATATTATCAGGTATTTGCTCATTAACGATATCAGTCCATGGTGAATTGTTGGGGGACTCCACTTGTGCCTCCTCTCCTCCAACTGATGAGGATGGTGACATTGAATATGGGACCAATGGTCGTCCAACCTATAAATGAAAAATAGCTTATTTTCAAAGTGTTCAAATCACCCCTACCGTTTTTAAAAATTGGATTAATATTTAAAGTCAGTGCTTAGTAGTAGTAGTAGTATGCACACAGTAGCATTTGGTTAATTCACTGTTCCACACTCCACTGATATTCTGAAAGTTCCAATTTCCAACTTAATATAAGATATTTACAATCTAAAACACATTACATAGAAGTTGTAATTTGATTTTTTCTTTTTCTTTTTTTTTGATTAAAGACCATCGCGGCGCTTCCCGCAGCAACTCCCGCGGCGCTTCCAGCGGCGCTTCCGGCCAGCGGCGCTTCCCCGCAGCGCTTCTGGCAGTGCTTCTCGGGCCCACTGGCACTTCCCTTGGTGCTTCTCGGGCCCACCGGCTCCCAGCCGTTTACAAAATGTCCGCCAAAAGTTGAAATATTCACTTAGACTGCATAAGTCGCTATTTCTCTCTAATTCCGTTCTACAGGTTCGGTGAACTCCTCATTAGCTCACAATTATTGTAAGCCGCGCGTATGTTCTGCAGTCCAAGACTCAACTTCAGACGAGGAAAACTGACAATTAAGTTTGGGAAACCGTTAACTCAGACGTTGTCAGAATGTTTCCCCTCGCTAAAATCTTGACCGCAAGTTGTAAGATTGAAAGCTATTTTAAAAATATCCTTGCGCAAATTACGGGATCCAAATGTAACGGATAGATAAATGAGGTAATCTCTCTCAGTTCCTTCTCTTAAAACTAGTGAATATTCAATTGTGAAAAAAATAGCATTCACAGAGTTTCAAATGGTGAGCATTAGCAGTAACTGACTGCACTTTTTAAGTAACCAAAAAGATTCGATGGCAACTAGGCCCCCTCCCCCGCCCCTTTCCCCAAAATTGTCCGATCAAAATTTTGAGAAAGACATTTTGTTCATCATAGTTGGAAGGCCCAATAACTATGCTTTTGGGTACAACATGCTCCCTCCCCCACGCCCCTTGGGAAAGGTTCTTAAGTTATAAAATACGTCCGTCGTTTACACATAATATTGGCTATTAGGAAGTATGGATACATTTTTGGGTGAGGGGGGGGGAATTTTATGCAAGTGGAATTTGCACGGGGGAATTTTCCATGGGGAGGGAAGTTTTCAGGGCGTAAATTTTTCAGGGGAAATTTTACAGTGGTGGAATTTGCCATAATTCCTATAAAAAATTGTTTTTATGCCTTGTTTTCTCTTTTGTGTATCTATTTTACGCGTGGATATGTTAAGGGTAATTGTATGAGGTAATTTTCAATCGGATTGAATTGTCTAGAGGATAATTCCTTGGGGGGGGGTATTCCTCTATGGAGGTGCATCCAGATTTCCTGACAATATTTAAAAAAAGATCAGAAATTAAATGAACAAAACGAGTTTTTTTTTCAAATGAAAGTAAGGAGTAACATGAAAACTTAAAACGAACAAAAATGACTACGTATATTAAGGGAGGCTGCCCCTCTTCAACACCTTGCTCTTTACGCTAAAGTTTGAATTTTGTCCCAATTCCTTAAGGAAGACTCCTGAGACAAAGGGTCGTTTAATTAGAAAAATAAAGGAGGGGGGCGAGGGGTTAATATTTTAATATCTCTGAGA
Source organism: Artemia sp. Kazakhstan ARC1039 (assembly GCA_029168905.1). Classification (NCBI taxonomy): domain Eukaryota; kingdom Metazoa; phylum Arthropoda; class Branchiopoda; order Anostraca; family Artemiidae; genus Artemia; species Artemia sp. Kazakhstan ARC1039. The sequence continues at coordinate 95,974 of JAQQPU010000618.1, read as the reverse complement.
TAAGTTTATATTAGGTTGAAAATAAAAGTTTTGTTTTTAGATATTTTCTATAAGATAGGCTGAGAAAAAATGCTCACATTTACAAATTGCGGCTGTATTTGAATGCCCGAAGGCTCAGGTGAAGCATGCCGTACCATCGGCGGATATTTTGTAGACGGGTCATGTCCATTGAAAACAGCTGCCCACTCACTCTTTAGTTTTCTGCCAGGCTGCATTGTTGCCTGCACAGATGGCTGCACTTGGGCAGGCAGCGTGGAGCTGGGGGGTTTCGGCCAACGGCCATATTGAACAACTGTTGCATGGGGTTTTACCTTGACCCCGGGCTCTCTTAGTTGGAATTGGGACACATTCTTCACCATTGTCCTTAAAGAAGAGAAAAAATTTAGTATAGAAAATAATTTCATCCTTTTTTTTACAGAATGAAAATTAGTACCCCCTTCTACAGAATTTATTGTCAGACATAATTTTGTCTAGAAAAGCATTTATCTCAAAGAAGCCCCCTCCTCCACCCTTTTTCAGCAAAGCAAAAAGTAAAAATGCATATAGGTTTACCCTCTCATTGAGTTAATCTTGCGTTTTTTTTTGCAAGCGCAATGTAGATCAATAAAGAATATATCTTACTACCTTTTATTCAAATGCTATAGTTAAAATCGCTAAAATATCAAAGAGAAATGGTTTGACACTGAAGTAGAAAACAATTATGATAAAAACAATTATCTTTTCATTTCTATTTTGTCACCATTAAAAGCGTTAACCCATTCCCCAACAAATATCCTGGATTCAAAATTGACCCTCTCCCCCTAAATTTTGGAAAATTAAGCCATCCCTAGGTTTACCCTCTCATTGAGTTAATCTTGCGTAACTATTCAATAATCTCTTTTAATTTTGTAGACAATTTGTTCCCATTTTTTCAGACATCATTGAAATACGCACACAAGCTTAATTAACTGTAATCTATCTTTCCACAGGGAATGTTGTTTATGTAAATCTCCCCTCTTGTCGGAAATTCACACGCGGCTTTTACCGCAAAGGAGAGCCAGTTGATTTTGATAATTTTAAACACATCAAGGAGAAAAGATAATTTTGAGTAATAACTTCAATTGAAAGAATTAAATGGTGATGAATGGTGGGAAAGGAGGGAGGGAAGATGAGGTTTACGTAGTTGAAAAAAGTGTATATTTTCAAGCAATGTATAAAGAATTTTTTTTTGGGGGGGGATACCCTGAATTTGAATATGTTTGGAGGGGGACCAAGGAAAATAATTTTATTTTGAAAATAAAAATGTACTAAAACATAACTTACATTGCAAATTGTGGCCGTCAATGCTTCAAACTCATTAAAAATATCCATTCTTGTGTCATCAACTATGTCAAAATACTTTCTGATAATTTAATTACAATGCATGTCCGTTATATACGAAATCTCAAGGGTGAATTATTATGTAACGGGGAAAATCATATGTAAGCAAGCCTCTGATTGGCTGAGAAAGGATATGTGTCCGACTCGCTGATTGGCTGAGAAGGAAACACGTGATCTAACTGTTTCCTATTCCGTTAGGTCTTGCGTGCACATGACCAAAACAACAACAACATCAAATAAATCGACCTTTGGAAATTTAGGTCATTGACTCCGGTACCCCAGTTGTTAGACTCAATAATCCAGAACAGACATCCATCAAAGTGAGAAAGTTCCTGTTTTTCAAATTCTCACTGACAAAAACAATAAAACAGACATAAATTACTGTTGACATCCATGAAAAACATCAAATAAATTGACCAACACACATAACCGTCCAAGAAACATCCATAAATGTGAGAAAATTCATGTTTTTCCATTCTCACTGACAAAAACCATAAAACAGACATGAATTGATGTTGACATCCATGAAAAACATCAAATAAATTGACCAACACACATAACCGTCCAAACAACATCCATAAATGTGAGAAAATTCCTGTTTTTCCGTTCTCACTGACAAAAATCATCTCCCTAGGGACTCTATGCCCATATATGGACTCCCCCTTGTAGCTCATGAGGCCTTTCTACTAAAAACTTCAAAAAGGACTCCTTTTATTGGAAATTGAAATGGCTAGTGTCCTTTTTAATAGTTGAAGATGAGTGGAGAGCAACTAACCCCCCTCTCACACCCACCATTTCCCCAAACATGTGCAATCAAAATTTTGAGATATTCATTTTGTTCAACGTAGTTGAAAGTTTTGGAAATTAGGTCTTTGAGGATGATTACCCCATCAGAACCATCAAGACAAGGGTTGTAAGTTATGCCCTGGGGGCACATAAGGTTCTTATAGAAAGTGTTGAAGAAAACTTCAAAAGGGGCTCATTTGATTGGAAATTGAAAGGACTAGTGCCCTTTTTAATAGTCAAAAGTGATTGGAGAGTAACTAATCCCCCTCTCACGCCCACCATTACCCCAAACACACCCAATCAAAATTTTGAGATAGCCATTTTGTTCAACATAATTGAAAGTTCTGGAAATTATGTCTTTGAGGATGAAAAACCCCCCACACCCCTCAGGGCAAGGTTTGTAAGTTATGCCGTGGGGGCATATAAGGTTTTATATAGATAGTGTTGTCGTACAAACTTCCAAAAGGGCTCATTCAATTGGAAATTGAAAGGATTAGTTCCCTTTTTAATAATCGAATGTAACTGGAGGGCAACTAACCCTCCTCTCACGCCCACCGTTTCCTCAACCACATCCAATAAAAATTTTGAGATAGCCATTTTGTTCAACATAGTTGATAGTTCTGGAAATTAGGTCTTTGAGGACGAAAACCTGGGGGCCCCCCCGCCAGCCCTCAGGGAAAGGTCATTAAGTTATGCCCTGGGGGCATATACGGTTTTTATAGAAAGAGTTCTCGTAGAAACATCAAAAAGGGCTCATTCGATTGGAAACTGAAAGTGCTAGTACACTTTTTAACAGTAGAAAGTGATTGGAGGGAAACTAACCCCGCTCTCACGCCCACCATTTCCCCAAACACACCCAATCAAAATTTTGAGATAGCCATTTTTTGAACGTAGTTTAAAGTTTTGGAAATTAGGTCATTGAGGATGACAACACCCCATCCCACCCCACAAACTCCAGGGCACGGGTTGTAAGTTATGCCCTTGGGTCATATAGGGTTTTTATAGAAAGCGTTGTCGCAGAAACTTCAAAAGGGGCTATTTTTTGTGAAATTGAAAGGGCTAGTGCTCGTTTCAATAGTAGAAGTGATTGGAGGACAACTAACCTCCCTCTCACGGCCACCATTTCCCCAAACACATCCAATCAAATTTTTGAGATAGCCATTTTGTTCAACGTAGTTGAAAGTTCCGGGAATTATATCTTTGAGGATGACAAGCCCCCGACACCCCTGAGGGCAAGGGTTGTAAGTTATGCCCTAGGGCCATTTAAGGATTTTATGGATAGCTTTGTCGTAGAAACTTCAAGAATGGCTCACTCAATTGGAAATTGAAAGGGCTGGTACCCTTTTTAAAAGTCAAAAGTGATTGGAGGGCAAATAACCCCCCTCTCACAACCACCACTACCCCAAACACATCCAATCAAAATTTGGAATGTTTTCATTTTTATAAATTTAAGAAATCAAAAATTAATTAAGATTTTAAGGAAAAAATATCAGCATATGTATATTAAACTAACAATGCAAATTTTTTATGTCAGTAAGTTTATTTCAATTTTTTTCAGTAAAGTACAAATTATGTTCTGGCTTATAAAAGGCACAGGATTTTAGAACTCTACTCATATTAATTTCTGCCCGTTTTGAGTTTAACTCTGTTATTTATTTTAATTTCTATTTGTTTTGGCTTTCATTTATTTATTTGATACTGATTTGTGGTAGTTGTATGCTTAGTAGATTATTTGGTTCTATTTTGTTCATTTTTGGTTTAGTGGAGTTTTACTTTTGTTTGAAATACTTGTTTTGTGGAAGAAGTTTTTTTAATTAATCCATAAAATAATTACATTTTTTAAAAACCTACAACTATTGAAAGTCGTAACTATTGTTTACCAAGCTATGAGCTACCACCCATTGCCACCCTTGGTTGTCCCTTGCTGTATCCTGGTGGTCTGGGTGTACCCTAGTGATTTGATCTCCTTATAACTTAGCTGCCTGATTTCCGTCATGAAAAGGGCCTGTGACGTCACAAACTCCCTTTCTGTCCTCAACACTGACGAAACCTTTTTTGGACTGTTATTGCTGCTATAAGCGCACCCTTTTTATCCAAATATTGAAACTTGTCTTTACTTTCTGTCTTACTGTGAAATAATTTTTATCATTTTTTCAACATTATTTTTGTAACTTAGAATTTTCAAGGTAAACGGATTGCTCCATACAAATAATTAGCCCCTCCCCATAAGAAGTGAAAGCGCCAGGGCATTAATTATATTATAATAATTTAAAGTAGTGTGTTATTCAAAAAAATTTCACAACCGGCCAAATTAGCTGATGAATTTACAAAACGAAGTGAAAAATTAGCCAATTCCTGCAACCGCTAGATAATATTTTTAAATAACTGTTGTTTCCGTTTAAGTGGATAATACAGTCCATTCATCATCAGCCACCATTTGAAATGACCTCCTGGAAGACATAGGTAGTAGGAAAAACGTACAACATTTTCAAACAGTCGTTATCTCCCCCCCCTCAGGGTGTGCACCATAGCCAAGACTCGTTTTTCTTCAGATTTGAGCAGCTAAGTAGTTATCAAAACAGGAGAGAAAACAATACTGGTAAGATTCACAAACGAACTGGAGCAAGCACCCAATAGCATCAACAGAAGGAAGAAGCTCAAACTGCTTAAAGAAGTGACAGGAAAAGCTATTCTATCGACCAAGTTATGCCCTCGGGGCATATATGGTTTTTATAGATATCGTTGTCATAGAAACTTCAAAAAAGGTTCATTCAATTGGAAATTGAGAAAGGTAGTGCCCATTTTAATAGTCCAAAGTGACTGGAGGGTAACTAACCCCCCTCTCACGCCCACCATTTCCCCAAACACACCCAATCAAAACTTTCAGATATCCATTTTGTTTAACATAGTTGAAAGTTCCGGAAATTAGAGCTGGAATCGGAGGACGAATACCCCCCCCCCCTTCACGCCCATCATTTCCCCAAACACTTCCGATCAACATTTTGATATAGCCATTTTGTTGAAGGCAGTTGAAGGGTCCGAAATTATGCCTTTGAGTATGACGACCCCCCACAACTCTCAGTGCCAAGGTTGTAAGTTATACCCTGGGGGCATAAAAGGTTTTTATAAGAGGTGTTGTAGTAAAAACTTCAAAAGGGCCAATATTTTTGGAAATTGAGAGGCCTATTGTCCTTTTTAATAGTCGAAAGTAAACGGAGGGAGAATTCCCCCGCCCATCATTTCCCCAAACATTTCCGATCGACATTTTGATACAGTCGTATTGTTCAATGTGGTTGAAAGGTCTGGAAATTTGAGTATGACACCCCCTCTCCTGATAGCCCTCAGGACAAGGGTCTTAAATTATGCCCTTGGGGCATATAAGGTTTTTATAGAAAGTTTTTTCGTAGAAGCTTCAAAAAGGGCTCATTCGATTGGAAATTGAGAAGACAAGTGCTTTTTTATTAGTCAAAAGTGATCAGAGGGCAAATGCCCCCCACGCCCCATCGTTTCCCCAAACACTTCCAATCAAAATTTAAGATAGTCATTTTGTTCAACGTATTAAGAGAGCTCATTCGTAAAATGAGCTGAAGAAATCAAAAATTAAATACTACTATTTGTGTTATACTCTTTATAATTTTTAAAAGAGTTTATGTTGTTAAAATTTCTGAAGAAGTTTCTCTAGCATATAAATAGCAGGCTAAACTATAAACTCTTTAAGAAAAACCGGAAAGATTCGAACTATTTTTTCCCCCTGAAAAAACTATGTCAATATGATACAAACAGAAATTAATTTAAAAAAAACTTTTTCCACAGAATAAGTTTTTCAACAAAAAGTAAAAAACTCTATCAAACATCAAACATCAAACATTAATTTTAAGAAATAAAAAAGTAATTAAGATTTTAAGGAATAAATATCAGCATATGTATATTAAACTGACAATACACATTTTGTTCAGTAAATTTGTCTGAAATTTGTTCAGTAAAGTACAAATTATATTCTGGCTTTTAGAAATCATAAGGGTTTCGAACCCTACTCATATTAATTTCTGCTCGTTTTGGGTTTGACTCTGTCATCTATTTTAATTTCTGTTCGTTTTTGGTTTCATTTATTTATTGATACTGATTTGTGGTAGTTGTATGTTTGGTAGATTCCTTGATTCTACTTTGGTTCATTTTTGGTTTGATGGTGTTCTTTACTTTTTGTTGAAAAACTTATTTTTAATTAAGAGTTCTTTTTACTTAATTCAATAAAAATAGCGGGTAACAAAATATCTTACTTCACACAAAATTAATCTCTGAATACGAATGCACCGGGGTATAGGGGAAAAATAAACAACCAAACTTATCCACACACCAATAACAGCTCTTCTTGGGTCAGCTGGATTATAGCTTATGCAAGATCATCATTAGTATGATGTGTCATAATCTTCAACCTGGCAGATTACATCAAAAGAGCAAGCTGCCTTACTACCCACAGCATAAAATCTGACCATCATATATTAATTATTCAAACTCACAGCAATTTGTCACTAATTTCTGTAGAATAATCTTCGGCTTTGCAGACTACACCAAAACGGAATATTTTATACCTCCCAAAACCTAATATCCAACTCTCAAATATAAGCTTCATTAACTTGTAGCAAATTATGCTAACTTCATAAAATTTAATCTTTGGTCTCTGAGATTACACCAAATAGTCTAGTAATCCCAATACATAAACTGAAAATTTTAGCTACAGTTGAAAATTACTACCTCCAATGCTTTCCCTACAACCGTATAATATTCACCTTCACGCAAAAAAATTCTGCTCTTTTTCTCAAACTAAAAAGTAGCAAATTTGCTCCCAACAATTACCTTCCTGATGATGAATTACACCAACCTCCTAAGTTTTTCCCAAAGTGAGGGAAAACGATTATGTTTTGAGATTTCGTCTTCATATTCCTTTGACTGACAGAAACACATGTTGGGAAAGACAACAAATTTTCCTTAATTACGATGTTCGGAAATAAGAGTAATTTGATTAAGAAAGAGGGCTTAGGTTATGGCTAGGCCACCAAATTAAAAATAAAAATAATTTAAAAAGTCTCTGTCTATTTTATAGCCCACGAGTAGGCTATTGGATATTATTACTCGTTAAATCTAGCCTAAATCGTCAGAAACTGTGGCTACATGGGTTGCTTTTGGAAGAAATAAGTAACAATAGACTACAAAATTTCAATTTTTGATTGCTAAAACCACTGCTGGCTCCACTGTTGGATGAAAGTAACAAGCCACTGGTAGGCTTTCCTTCTATCCAAATGAGAATACTAATGAGAACTAGTCTTTAATCATAGATTAATACCTATACCCGAGAACGGTCAGGTAAATCTTGAATTTTGTATGATTTCCAACATTCAGTACCAGGCCTTGGTATAACTTATAATTATCTCTGACGACCACAATGTGTAGTTGGGTTGGAGTAGGGTTTAAGTGCATGAGCGGCGTAACCGAGTGGAAATTATAACTGACGAAAACACGTTAGACCCTGGCATGATTGCTTATTAGTATCCTCCCTGAAAAAAAATTGTCAAAACTAATGCTGGGAGTTCGACGCTTTCAAAATACACTTGCATCCTTATAGTATTAAATAAAAAAACAAGTTTTTTTTAACTGAAAGTAAGGAGTGACATTAAAACTTAAAACGAACAGAAATTATTCCGTATATGAAAGGGGCTGTCCCCTCCTCAACGCCTCGCTCTTTACGCTAAAGTTTTTTATTGTTAAAAAAAAATAGAGTTGTGAGAAAGTCAAACTTTAGCGGAAAGAGCAAGGCGTTGAGGAGGGGACAGCCCCTTTCATATACGGAATAATTTCTGTTCGGTTTAAGTTTTAATGTCGCTCCTTACTTTCAGTTAAAAAAACTTATTTTTTTATTTAATTTTTGAACGTTTTTGAATAAATGCAGGTTTTGATCTTGGCTCACAGTACATGAATAATTAAAATAAAATTTTCATATTAATTTACTTTTATTTGGTTAAATGACTTTCTCGAAACTTGTTTCATTTTATTTACGAACGTTTTTATTAGTAATAAATATACGTAACTTACGAATTAACTTACGTAACGAACTTCTATATTCATATATTTTTAAAACGTATATTAGGGGGTTCGCCCCCTAGTCAATACCTTGCTCTTTAAGCGAAAGTTCGAATTTTGTTCCAATTCTTTAAAAATGACCGCTTAATCACAAAGGCCGTTAATTAGAATAAATAGCTCTTATGAAAGTACTAAAAAATCTCTGGCTTAAAGAGTGAGGTATTGACTAGGGAGTGAACCCAATCATATATGTAATATTTTCTGTTCGTTTAAAGTTTTGATGTTGCTGCTGTTGCAGTTGAAAAACTTGTTTTTTTATATTTAATTTCTGATCTTTTTTTAAATAATACTGGGAAGTCCGGTATCCCCTTCATAGCAATGTCCCTTCCCCCATGAAAACTTCCTTTATGGACTCCTACATAACCCCTGGCCCCAGGCACGTACGCAGGAATTTTTTTCGGGGGGCCCAATTTGTTTCGGGAGGGGGGCCAAATCCTTCAAACCCATTATTCTGTGAGAAAAATCAGAAAATTATGGGAAAATGAAAAAAATCGTGAGATTTCGGGGGGTGCCCGGGCTCGGAGGGCCCCCCCTGGTTACGTCCCTGCCCGACAACCCCCCCCCCACTACCAGGAAAAATCTCCCCTGAAAACTTCTGTACTGTATACTTCCCAATAACCAATACTATATGTTAACATTGGGTAAAGTTCATAACTTTCAGCCCTCCTCCCGGGAACTTCGGGGGATTAAGTCATCCTAAAAGACATACTTATAATATTTTCGAACATGCTGAACAAAATGGCTATCTCAAAATTTTGATCAGGTGACTTTGGGAAAACAATGAACGTGGGAGGGGGCCTAGTTGCCCTCCATTTTTTTGGTCACTTAAAAAGAGCACTAGAACTTTTAATTTCCATTCCAATGAGCCCTCCCATGATATTCTAGGACCACTGGGTCGATACTACCACCCCTGGAAAAAAAAAATAAAAATAAACACGCACCCGTGATCTTTCTTCTGGCAAAAAATTCAAAATTCCACATTTTTGTAGATAGGAGCTTGAAACCTCTACAGTAGGGTTCTATGATAAGCGAAATATGATGGTGTGATTTTCATTAAGGTTCTATAACTTTTAGTGGGTCTTTCCCCCTTTTTTCGAAAATCAGCCAAATTTTCTCAGGCGCGTAACTTTTGATAGGTAAAATTAAACTTGATGAAACTTATATATTTGAAATCAGAATTAAAATCTGATTCTTTTGATGTGTCTATTGGTATCAAAATTCCGTTTTTTAGAGTTTCGGTTACCATTGAGCCGGGTCGCTCCTTACTTACAGTTCGTTACCACGAACTGTTTGATTTACCACCTTGGAAAGAACATTATCTAAATAGACACACAGTAGGATAAAAGAAAAAACCACCAAGTGCTCAGTCGACTCTTTTCAAGATTAACTAAAAAAAACAAGTTTTTTTTAACTGAAAGTAAGGAGCGACATTAAAACTTAAAACGAACAGAAATTATTCCGTATATGAAAGGGAATTCCCCTCCTCAAAATCTCGCTCTTTACGCTAAAGTTTTTATTGTTTTAAAAAATAAAGTTGTGAGATAGAGTCAAACTTTAGCGTAAAGAGCGAGGTGTTGAGGAGGGGGAAGTCCCTTTCATATACGGAATAATCTCTGTTCGTTTCAAGTTTTAATGTCGCTTCTTACTTTCAGTTAAAAAAACTTGTTTTTTTAGTTAATTTCTGAACGTTTTTGAATTAATGCAGCTTTAATTTTGGCTGGTCACTTAAAAAGGACACTAGAACTTTTAATTTCCGTTCGAATGAGCCCTCTCAGAGTATTCTATGACCACTGGGTCGAAACGATTACCCCTGAAAAAAACACGCATCGTGATCTTTTTTCGAGCAAAAAATCTAAATTTCCAAATTTTTGCAGATAGGAGGGTGAAACTTCTTTAATAGGGTTCTCTGATAAACTGAATGTGATGGTGTGATTTTTGTTAAAGTTAATTAAAAATGCAAAATTCCGCATTCTTGCAGATAGGAGTTTGAAACTTCTTTAATAGTGTTCTTTGATAAGCTGAATCTGAAGGTGTCATTTTCGTTAAAGTTAATTAAGACAAAATTTGCAATTAAAACAAAATTTTATTGTTTAAAAAAAATTGATTTGTGAGAAAGTTAAACTTTGGCGTAAGAGCGAGGCGTTGAGGAGGGGACAGCCCCTTTCATATACGGAATAATTTCTGTTCGTTTTAAGTTTTAACGTCGTTCCTTACTTTCAGTTAAAAAAAAACTTGTTTTTTTATTTAATTTTTGAACTTTTTTGAATTAATGCAAGTTTTGATTTTGGCTCACCGTACATGAATAATTAAAACAAAATTTGCATATTAATTTTACTTTTATTTGGTTAAATGGCTTTCTCGAAACTTGTTTAATTTTATTTATGAACGTTTTTATTAGTAATAAATATACGTAACTTACGAATTAACTTACGTATCGAACATCTATATTCATATATTTTTAATACGTATATTAGGGGGTTCACCCCCAAGTCAATACCTTGCTCTTTAAGCTAAAGTTTGAATTTTGGTCCAATTCTTTAAAAATGACTTCTTAATCACAAAGGCCGAATAATTAAAACAAAGTTTGCATATTAATTTTACTTTTATTTGGTTAAGTGGTTTTCTCGAAACTTGTTTAATTTTATTTACGAACGTTTTTATTAGTAATAAATATACGTAACTTACGAATTAACTTACGTATCGAACTTCTATATTCATATGTTTTTATTACGTATATTAGGGGGTTTGCCCCCTAGTCAATGCCTTGCTCTTTAAGCTAAAGTTCGAATTTTGTTCCAATTCTTTAAAAATGACCTCTTAATCACAAAGGCCGTTAAATAGACTAAATAGCTCTTATGAAAGTACTAAAAAATGTTTGGCTTAAAGAGCGAGGTATTGACTAGGGGGGTAAACCTAATCATATAGCTAATATTTTCTGTTCGTTTTAAGTTTCGATGTTGCTGCTTACTTTCAGTTGAAAAACTTGTTTTTTTATGTTTAATTTCTGGTCTTTTTTTAAATAATGCTGGCAAGTCTGGCGCCCCCTTCATAGCAATTTTCTTTCCCCCATGAAAACTTCCTTCATGGACAGATCCTCCAACATAACCCCCAACCCCCCCCCCCCCCCCACCTATCAGAAAAAAACCCTCCTGAAAAGTTCTATATACTTCCCAATAACCAATACTATATGTTAACATTGGGTAGAGTTCATGACTTTCAGCCCTCGCCCCGGAGAATTCGGGGAACTAAGTCATCCTAAAAGACATAGTTATCATATTTTCGACCATGCTGAACAAAATGACAATCTCAAAATTTTAATCGGGTGACTTTGGGAAAAAAATGAACGTGGGAGGGGACCCAGTTGCCCTCCATTTTTTTGGTCACTTAAAAAGGGCACTAGAAATTTTAATTTCCGTTCCAATGAGCCCTCCCACGATATTCTAGGACCACTGGTCCGACACGATCACCCCTGGGGGGTGATTTTTGTAGATAAGAGCTTGAAACCTCTACAGTAGGGTTCTCTAATATGCTGAATACGATGGTGTGATTTTCATTAAGGTTTTATAACTTTTAGGGGGTCTTTTTCCCTTTTTTTCGAAAATCAGCCAGATTTTCTCAGGCGCGTAACTTTTGATAGGTAGGATTAAACTTTATGAAACTTATATATTTAAAATCAGCATTAAAATCTGATTCCTTGTATCTATCTATTGGTATCAAAATCCCGTTTTATAGAGTTTCGGTTACCATTGAGCCGGGTCGCTTTTAAGGTTAACTTAATGAAAATCAAACCTCCAGATTCAGCGTAGCACAAAACCCTACTGTAGATGTTTCAAGCTCCTATCAGCAAAAATTTGTAATTTTGTATTTACGAACGTTTTTATTAGTAATAAATATACGTAAATTAGGAATTAACTTACGTTATGAACCTCTATATTCTTATATTTTTAATACGTATAATAGAGAGTTCGCCCCTTAGTCAATACCTTGCTCTTTAAGCTAAAGTTTGAATTTTGTTCCAATTCTTTAAAAATGACCCCTTAATCACAAATGCCGTTAATTAGAATAAATAGCTCATATGAAAGTAGTAAATAATCTTTGGCTTAAAAAGCGAGGTATTGACTAGGGGATGAACCCAATCATATAAGTAATGTTTTCTGTCGTTTTACGTTTTGATGTTGCTATTTACTTTCAGTTAAAAATCTTGTTTTTTTATACATAATTTCTGATCTTTTTTTTAAATAATGCTGGGAAATCCGGCGCCCCCTTTATAGCAATGTCCCTTCTCCCATGAAAACCTCCTTCATGGTAAGATCCTCCCACATAACCCCCGACCCACTCCCCCCCCCCACTACCAGAAAAAATTCCCTCTGAAAACGTCTGTATACTTCCCAATAACCAATACTATATGTTAACATTGGGTAAAGTTCATAACTTTCAGCCCTCCCCCTGAGGACTTTGAGGGATTAAGTCATCCTAAAAGACATAGTTATCATATTTTTGACCATGCTGAACAAAATGGCTATCTCGAAATTTTGATTGGGTGACTCTGGGAAAAAAATTAGCGTGGGAGGGGGCCTAGTTGCCTTCCATTTTTTTTAGTCACTTAAAAAGGGCACTAGAATTTTTAATTTCCGTTCGAATGAGCCCTCCCACGATATTCTAGGACCACTGGGTCGATAAGATCACCCCTGGGGAAAAAAAAAACAAAAAAAAAACAAACAAACAAATAAACACGCATCCGTGATCTTTCTTCTGGCAAAAAATGCAAAATTCCACATTTTTGTAGATAGGAGCTTGAAACCTCCGCAGTAGGGATCTCTGATACGCTGAATATGATGGTGTGATTTTTTAGGGTTCTATAACTTTTAGGGGGTCTTTTCCCCTTTTTTCGAAAATCAGCCAAATTTTCTCAGGCGCGTAACTTTTGATAGGTAGAACTAAACTTGATGAACTTATATATTTGAAATCAGCATTAAAATCTGATTCTTTTGATTATCTATTGGTATCAAAATTCCGTTTTCTACAGTTTCGGTTACCATTGAGCCGGGTCGCTCCTTACTTACAGTTCGTTACCACGAACTGTTTGACATAGTATAAAACTAAGAGGTAAAATTTTACTTTAGCTACTTTTGGCTATCTTGGAAAGGGGTTAGGTTAGGGAAATTAAACTTTCAATTATGGGTCTACAGGTTAAAGTATGTCCCGGGAATGTATTTTGAAGTACTTACCTCCATTCCTTCTCCCTCAAAAGGGTCCTGACCTTTGATGACCTTTAAAAATCTGTGTGTTATAAAATCGAAATCTTTCAGAATAGTTTTTCTGCTTAAATGAAGTATAACAGAATTGTTTTCAGCTTCACAACTTTGCTCAATCCCAATTTGTAAGGTTTTAAAGATATGCAAATACATTTCTTAAATTTTGGAAAAAAAACTAACAATTGATATGGCTTAAAATTCTACTCAAATAACAGGAATTGCATTTTAGAACTAAAGCCAGAGAAAAGAAAACTGATAACTGAAAATTAAGGTAAAATGCTGTTTTGTCAAAATTTCAATAGGTATAATTCACCTGTCATGTCGGAAAATTTCAGGACCATCTAGAGGGAGATGGGGTGGAGGTAGGTACTTCAAAATACCTTCCCGCCACATACTTTAGCAAGTAGTCCCATCCCTAAAAATTTCAGTTTCCTAACCTAACCCCTTTCCAAGATAGCCAAACGTAGCTAAAGTATAATTTTACCAAATATGATATTAGTTACACACTCCAATGCCCATAATGTTAGGCTAGCGACTAACCGGAAGTGACCACGAGCTTTTTACATGATTTACTAATAGTGCGGGCGAAAAGCACCAAAATACTTCCGTGTTTGAGAAAAGTACCAAAATTGGCTGAGATGTACTTTCGAGCATGTTCTTTGATATGGCTTAATTACGCAAGCAAAATTTTTCCTCGGAACGCCGCTAGGTGGCTTGAAATCCTAGATGTCGGATGAAAATTACGAGTTTGTCCAAATAAGAAAACATGGCCGTTCAAATAGGCTAGTATGGGGTAATCGATTGCACAGGTTCCGAATATGAGCTTAAAAAAAACCTAAATTGTATCGTAGCGCAACTTGGTACCTAAAATCCAAGATGGTGGTCGAAAACATGAGTTTGTCAAAATAAAAAGATATGACGACTCAAATAGGCCAGTATGGAGTAATCGATGGCAGAAGTTCCAAATTTGAACGTAAAACTAATCAAAATTGTACCGTAGTGTTATCAGGCGCTTCAGGTGCAAGATGGCGGTTGAAGAAGACAAGTTTTATTAAAAGAAGAAGTAACAACTTCAAATGGGCGGACTAGGAGCAATCGATACTTCAGATTCTGAAAACGCACGTATATGTACATAAATATACCTTAGTTACACCGTTGATCCTCTTGGGGTCTAAGATTAGTTGAACTGTTGAGCTGCTTGGGGTCTAAAATCAAAGATGGCAGAAGAAAATGTCAGTTTTCCGAATCGCGCGAGGTTCATGGTCCCGATATAACAGGATGGAGTGGAGCAATTAATGCAGCAGATTTAAATATCGTTCTTTCATTCCGAAATACGCCTAACAGTAGTAAAGTCGGTACAGTACAAATTGCCTGAGTATGAGACCATGACGCGTCCAATTTATGGCCTTTGTTTACATTTGCTAAACCAAAACCAGGTAAATAATTGTTAACTCTTTATCTCTTTATTTATTTTCAACGAATCAACAGAAGCTAAACGGACAGATTAAAGCATTTAAGAATTAAAGTTTTATCAGCAACACAAAGAGATCAATCGAATCTTCTGGTAAAAAAAATCGCATGTTCAACAATTATGGCACTTAGGTTTGCACCTGCATAGTGGGCTACAGTTAAGGTACAAATTTTCCACAGCGGCATCTTCTTTCACACCCTTCTTTGCAGCCCCAAAGCCTCGCAACAGACATTTGATGCTAGCGGAAGGGAACCTACCCAATTGGGAAGCTGCTTTCCGTCGATGTCTCTGACCCAGTCAAAGTCAGAAAAACTGGAAAGGGTGGGTGTTGATTCCAGGCTGCAACTCCACACAATGTGTGGAGTCATGTCATGTCAGTCAGGTCATGTCATGACCTGACTGTAGCGCAGCTCTAAGGATATGTTGTAAAAGTGAAGCAATAGCCGGAGGGAGTCTTTGCATGTTCTTGGTCTTTTGTCATGGAAGTGTTCAAGGTCGTTAAAGGTCAAGAGCAGTTATGTCACTTGGGAAGGCTGGTTAGTCAGTTGAAGGAAAGTCTTTTTCAATCCTGGCATATTTTGCCAAGTCGCAAAGAACTGTCTCTTTGAGTGACGTATAAAAGAAGAAACGGTATGAAATCCTGTAAACGCGTGGAAGAACAGAAGTTCCTGTGATTTCATCGGCCCGAGCGATCGAACTATTTCGTGAATGGGAGCGTAGTTTAGGTTGGTACCGACACCAAACACAATAAATAGTTCAGATACTCAAGTGTGATCAATGCATGAGATTGCAATCACAATCAAGTCTGTGTCCACCGTGCGTATGAGAATCGAGTAAGACTGCGTCACAAGCGTGAACCAAAAGGCGGATGTCAGCCTCTTCGTGTGAATATAACTGGACGAGGTTCTGCTCTTCGAAGGCCTGGCTAGCTATGCACGTGTCTTCAGTATTGCAATGTGCTCGTTTTGACGTTGGAGACCTTTTTACGACAGCATGGGACAGCAGGTTAAACATGTCTGTTTTGTTTGCATCTACTTGCAGGAATTCTTTCCACTTCAATGGGATTTGTCTGTTCGGAACCACTTTCAGTCGTGAACCCTCGCCTCTCTGACTTCTGACAGACGACTTGGACTATCCAATCTGTAAAAATAGAGTACGAGGTCAAGTCTCTCGACATATCTGAGCTGCTAGTCTATCATGGGAAAATATGTTTTCTGCATACTCTCCGAAGATCCTGGAATTACTTGGGTTGAACATTTGCACAAAAGCAGCTCCGTCTATCAGTTTCGCTGTCATATTTGGAAAGTTAATCTTAGCAGCTGGGGTTAAGCTGATTAAGATATCTGCAAGTTAAGCGTTGTTACCAACACGATTCTGGCTACTTGACGTCAAAGTCGGTGGATACCGATTGTTTTCGTGTTTGAAGAAGGCGTCTATGTCACCTCCTCGAGCAACACAGCCCACGTAAAGTGCTCCAAACAGTGATACATATTTTTTTGTTTCGCTGAGCTGAATTTTCGCTGAAGTTGGTCTTTTCTTCTTAGACCCCCAAAATATGGCAATGCAATTCTTGACCAACGGAGTTGTTGTTGGTTTGGAGCATTCAACTTAGGTTATTTTTGCGTTCATATTCAGAACTTATGCCATCGATTAACGCTTACTAGCCTATTTGATCGGTAATGTCTTTTCATTTTGACAAACTCGTATTTTCGTGTGTTATTTTGGATTTGAGGCACCCAGCCGCACTACGTACAACTACGGAACGGCCATGTCTTCTCATGTTTACAAACTCGTGTTTTCGCCAGCCATCTTGGATTTCAAGCCACCTGGTGGCGTTCCGAGGAAATATTTCGCTTGCGTAATTGAGTCGTATTAAAGTGCATGCTCAAAAGTACATCTTAGCCAATTTTGGTGCTTTCCTCAAGCACGGAAGTATTCTGCTGTTTTTTGACACTTTTTGCCCTCACTATAAAATTACAATTGGAAAAATAAAATGTACTATTTGAAGATCAGTCTATTAACTATTCGGCTTAAATGTGGAAAGGTGACTCATACTATTGCAGTCAAAGCATTGAAATTTAATTACTTTACGAAGCCAAGCTTTAGGTAACTTAGCTTTGTAATTGTGAACAGTCTGTCAAATAATTATAAGGCATTTACGAAAGGGGGGGGGGGCTTATCTGATATATAATTGGGTTTCTTACAACACACAAGTTATTTGTAAATATGGATAAGTGTTAATTGAAATTTATATCTGTATTTTGGTAATAACAACTATAGGTTTTTCTAGGATGATGTATCAATTTTGAAGATGAAAAGCATCGAAAAAATTGATGAAACCTTCCAAATGAAGCAAGTTAAAAGAATCGAAAATAATGAGGCAAAAGCAAAACTTGCGCCTCAGCTCTTTGCAGCCTTAGCTGGTAAGTGGGAAAAGAAAAGATTTTTCGAATTAATCAATTCGAAAAATCCAATCTGTTTCAAAAATCAAATCAAATCAAAAATTGCAGTATGCAAATCTGTTTTAATGCCATTTTGTTTATTTTACATCCAACGAAAATTGCTTTCTATTAAAATAATGCTAAATTTTTGGCTTCAATTTTATCCACTTTCTTAGCCACTGAACAAACGCATTGCAATAGTTTAAAACTGAAAACGGTCTGTATTTCGAGTAATGTCTTCTTATTTGTCATAATATCGACAATAATACAACAAAATGAATATCGCAAGGCTAATCAAGGTTTTAAAAGAGGGTGGTGCTAATCCTTCTCCCAAGACGTAAGAAATTTTATGTACCTTTAATACACATGGAAACTGTGACATTTTAATTTGTATATTGCTTTCAAAATTGTCATTTTGTCGTTCCGGGTACAATTACCTCGGGCACCTTTATACTCGAAGTGCGTTACTAGTGACTATTTAACATTGACAATACACCTATATGCTCTTTATACACTTTACACTTTATAATCCCCAAAAGAATGTTTAAAAGGATAGTTACCAAATCTTAAAAGAAATAGAAATTATTTTGCTACCAATTCACCAAATAGAAATTATTAGCAAATCATTAAGAAAGGATATCAAATTGCTTACTACAACTTAAAGACATATTTTTTAACATCTATCTAATAAATATTGGCCTTTTTATTTTAATCAGAGACGTATAGAAAAAAACAATGTTACCTTCCTAAATTACCCCCTTAGATCTTGAAAATTGCCTTTTTTTGTTATCATTGAAAAAGATTAGAATATTTAAAATTAAAAAAAAATTCTGTAGAATTTTCATCGAAAAAACTTGATTGAAAACGAAAACAAATTGCACCTTCCTTTTAAATTTTGAAAAATGTAATTTTTAAAGGATTTTTATTTAAAAATAAATTGTTTTTTATTTCATAAGAAAATGGATTAAACAACAAAATTACCGCCACCCTGGATTTTTAAAAATACATTTCTCACACCCCCACACTTTCGTGATCTGGCCTCATAGTAAGTATTGTGAAGCTTCCAAGGGTGCTGAGAAATCTGAGACTACTGTTGAAAAAAAAACTATCTAAAACCTGAGACTAATATTGCAACTGAGAAGTTTCAAATCAAAAACATTAAGTACATTTTCAAAATAGGTGTTTAATTTCCACGGAAGTTGGTACTTAAGCGTAGGGCCTGCTGATGACAAATCTCAGGCAGATATTTTGATGAATGATTCCAAAATTAAAAGACATGAAATACATAATTCAAATTTGGTGTGTAGTTCAATCGAAGTTGACAGTCTACAGTTTTGAGCTTACTGCTACCAAATCTCAAGCTAGTATTGCAAAAAGACGATTTATTTTATTTTGATTTGGAGAAAGATAATATAGTATTTCATATAGGAAATAGTCTCTAGGTTTTTTGAAAATTCATCAAAATAGGCTGTTGATAGAGTTTCCAAGCAAAAATAGGAACTTGTGAAACCCTGTAGCCATAAATACTAAAACAAATAATATTAAAACTGCAAGGCTCATGTCTTACGATGAGGCTTGTTTTTCATTTAAACATTTTTTTTCCTTCCTAGTTTTTTTTCTCTTTTTTAACTTGGAAAAATGAATCTTCCGAAGGAGAATTATATCTCCAGAAGTCGTAGCTACCAACTAAATTTTGTTTTCCATTATATAAATATTTTAAGATTATTGATGTATAAAAATGATAGTTTACTTGAGCAAATCAGAAGCGTAAATGCGTCTAAGCCTTGGGGGGGGGGGGTCAAAATTGGTCAAAGAAGTGTTGGTAGGGATATTTTGAGAAAATTATACAGAAATGTAACACAGTCTAAGTAAGTGCATCTTAAAAATATATTACATTGCACCTGCACTTAGTGGGAGGGAAACTGATAATAATTAGGCTAAAAAATCACTTGTTTTGTTTCTTAAACCACCCCCTTCCCTTTCTGAAGAAATATATCCGACCTCCTTCACCAAAAAATGACCGACAGTGATATATGGTTAACATAGCCTTTTGAAATGTATGGTCAACCAAAAAGATGTTGCTAGACCGTTTGTTGTAGCTCATTGATAAACATTACAATGCAGTGTTTTTAGTTTTTTCTTTAAAAAAAGTATTCTCTGCCTGTTCTTGTTGCATTATTCCACCGCAAAATATCTAGTAGTTTATTGTATTGTTTTCTTATTTTTCAGCCCACCTTGGAGCTTTCACACTTGGTGCTGGCATTGGATGGTCTTCTCCGTCAATACCCCAGCTGGATGGAAGCTACACTAAATTGGAACTGTCACTAATAAGCTCATTATTAAATTTTGGGGCTTTTTTGGGTTCCATCCTGGGCGGCTTCCTTGTCGATAAACTGGGTCGGAAAAGGCTTTCCATGACAACCTCACCAATTTTTGTATCGGGATTTTTGCTTGTAGGTTTATCCCGTAATCTAACTATGTTTGTTGCTGGGAGACTGCTTGTGGGTGTAGGAGGAGGAATTGCATCTGTAGCCTCACCAATTTATGTTGCCGAAATTTCAACGCCAAGATATAGAGGTGCATTCGGATCTGGTTTTACGTTATTAATAGTCTTGGGCATTACAGTTACATATACTGTTGGAATTTTCACGTCTTGGTCAACCCTTTCACTAATTTCTATTGTTTTTCCATTATGCAACTTC
The DNA here is from genome assembly GCA_029168905.1 of Artemia sp. Kazakhstan ARC1039. Taxonomy (NCBI): domain Eukaryota; kingdom Metazoa; phylum Arthropoda; class Branchiopoda; order Anostraca; family Artemiidae; genus Artemia; species Artemia sp. Kazakhstan ARC1039. Next base: position 75,825 of record JAQQPU010000618.1, on the reverse strand, counting down.
GTATGTATGCTAGTTGTGCCTGAATCACCAAACTACCTAATAATAAAAGATGAAGACACTCAAGCACGAAATTCTCTGATATGGCTACGGGGAAAAGAATATCCTCATGAAATAGAACTTTCAGACATAAGGAAAAGTGTTGAAGCTACAAGAAATATAAAAGTGAAATTTAGGGATTTAATCTCAGCGGAAGTACTAAAACCCCTATTTCTAGGCATGTCTCTTATGTTCTTTCAGCAATTCAGTGGTATTAATGCCGCCCTTTATAATTTAGCTTCAATATTCAGTGCAGCTGGTGGTGACTTAAACAGTAACATTCAATCAGTTATTGTTGCATTGGTCCAGCTCACTGCTGCCTTAACAACAGTGTTTATTTCCGATCTTGTTGGGAGAAAAGTTCTCCTCTCTGCCTCCGCTGTTTTCATGACCATATCACATGCAGTGTTAGGAACTTATTTCTACTTAAATTCTCATAATCCGGAGAGTATTTTGTCTTTAGGATGGTTGCCTTTGGCTTCTCTAATTGTATATATTACATTTTATTCATTTGGTTTTGGTCCTTTGCCCTGGGCAATTATGGGGGAAATACTACCAGTGCATGTAAAAGGAACGGTAAGCTCTATAATATCTGGTTTTAGTTGGGGCTTAGCTTTTCTAGTAACTTTCTTTTTTGAAAGTTTTATTGAATTAATGGGAGAATCTGGTGTATTTTGGATGTTCGGCTCCTTTTCATTGTTGTCAGTGATTTATGTGATATTTTATGTACCTGAAACAAAAGGTAAAACGTTACAAGAGATTCAAAGATGTTTTAAATAAATTATTCAATTCAATTTGAAGGTGTACTTTATATTTAACACGAAAAACGAAAAAAAAACTGCTAGCTTTGGTTTAGTAATATGCCTGAACGGATTATCCTTGCACGTGTCTGTAAAAGCTCTATGCACACGGCCAGAAACTGAAGTAACTGTTCCAGTTTCTTCACTGGCGTAGCAGAAATATACTACTACTACTACTACTACCAACAACTCACTGCAGCACCAAGCCGCCTGAGGCCAACACATCTACGCAAGCTACTCCTCCATCCCAATCTATTTAAAGCCTTTCTCTTTACACCCTCCCAAAAAGTTCCCATTCCCCTTAAATCTTTCCTTGCGACATCCTCCCATCCCATACAAGGACGACCTGCTTTTCTTTGGCCCTAGACGATTGGCTGACAAGGACTATTTTTGGCAATCTGTCATCTTTCATTCTTAGAACGTGTCCTAGTCATCTATATAGCACAAACTAAGATAAGATAAGAAAGAACCTTGTTGAATAGGTTTCTAGCCTTATTCCAAAAATATGTTAAACTTTTGTTTCTATTTACCTTAATTATCTCTTCTTGAAATTTTGGATAAGAAAATCTTCTTTTTAAGATCTAAGCAATCCCCGCTACAAAAATACTGCTTGACATTACCCTAATAGCTGGTGCACAAATATGGAGTCCCTTATGACCGTAAGTAGTGCTATTTACAAGGTATATAAAAAAACATTCTTTGATTGGAATGTATATATTACCAGGGATAAATGCACCATCCCAAGGAAGAATGGAATTTAGACTTGGAATTTATTTATTTAGCTTTTTACAAAGTGTTTCGACAGTTCTAAACCAATTCACAATCTTAGGATTTTTACTCAACAGAATTTGCCTGTATTTGTGCCAAGATTGTTGTTTTGCTGCTGAGAACGGCATAATCATCAAAACCTTTATTTATTTGTTTATTTTAATGGCACTAAAATCCAAAATATCTCTTCCTAAAAGCTCCTCTCAAAATATTCTATAAGTTGATTATCATGGTTACAGTAGTAGCTGGAACCTAGTAAAAAGCGTACCACAGTTCATAGTAACTAAAAAAAACACCTTAAAAGAACTGCATAGTGAAAAAAATTGCCATCTGACACTGATTCAGGAATGGTAACTATTATTTCGGTTTGTCTTAAAAGTGAAAGTTTATTGCCAAAAGAAATTTATGGTGATTTCGAAAAAAAACCCGAAACCCCTCGAAAAAGCTGTCAGATCAAAATCAAAAATGCACCTTTGGAATCAGCATGGTCGAAAACCATCTGTGGGGAAATTGCAGCCCCCCTCCTTGAACAACAAGGAAAATCACTTTTTTGCATGGATAGCACTGATCTGTCACCCGTTTTTTTTTTCTTTTTTTCAGGTCTAGCAGGTTAGCAGGTTGAGCCAATAAAATACTATGATGAGGAAATTAAATACGCGTTCTGTTACAGCTTATTCAAACGTTTCCGATTTTTGATTATATTTTAGCGATCAATATATGACATTTTGTGTTGTTGTAGCCTATTTTCTAAATTCTGCTGTGTCCTTCCTACATAAAATCTACCACAAGAGCATAGAATTTTGTATGCTCTTGTCTATGTTTCTCGGTCCCTTGTCTTTTCCATTATTTAGCAAAGAGCTTATTGTTTGTCCTGATTTAGATGCTGTTTTTATATCATTTTTTTTTAATTCTCTTCTTAATTTCTGTGACAACATTAGGATATAAGGCAAAGTTATTTAATTTGATTTTTGAGTTGACCCATCTTCTTCTAATGTCACAGGTTCCATTGAATGTTTTTACTTTTTTTATTATTTGAGAAATCATATTTTTGGGATATCCATTACCTATTAGAATATCCTTAATAAAAAATAGTTCACTACTCATGTATTCTGGTGATAGGCCTACTAATTTTAATACCCAAGTTTTTAAGATCCAAGTTTTTACTTGGATCATATGATTTGATGCGAAAGACGGTTGTTGATGTTCCGTTTACGGTAAATTAAAAAAGCTGGTTCATTATTATTTCTATGAATTCAAATATCAAGAAATGGTAACTCATTCTCTGTTTCTTTTTCAATTGTAAAAGCTAATTCCCCTCCCAAATTATTTAAATCTTCCAGAAAACCTTCAATTTGTGATTCCCCATAATTCCAAATAACTAAACCGTCATCCATATATCTGCTCCAAAATTTAGGTATAGAAAAATATGTTTCTATAGCTCTACATAATAAGGTCTCTACACACTCTACATAAATATTTGCTGTGCTCTTGCGGGACAAAAATTCCAAGCAGAGCTTGAAATACAAAATTCCAAGATCTCTTGATGAATTTTATATAGGAAGAACACAGCAGAATTTAGAAAATAGGCTAGAGCAACACAAAAAAAGCCATAGATGGCTCGCTAAGACATAATCAAAAACCGGATATGTTTGAATCAGCTGTAGCAGAACATGTATTTAAAAACAGCGCACATCTTGAACGTTACATAATACTTTAAGAGATTTCATTTTCTTTCAAGACGTTGTTTTTTTTTCTTTCAAGATGTTTTTCCTTTTTTCTAAGACGTTTTTTTTCAGGAGGTTTCAAGACATTTCAAAATATTTCAAGAGGTTTTTTTTCAAAATTTCTTTAGTTGCTACGTAATGGAGAATGTTTTGCAGTTTTACGGATAAGACACTCTAGCGTGACATGTTTCTTCAGGCCCTGCAGGGGACCTCGCTCTTAATTCTGAAGGACACATATGCGAGATGTTATGTAATGGCGATGTACACGCAGGGTGTTACATAAAACTTTTTGAGATTTCATTTTCTTTTAATATGTTTTCCTCAGGTAACTTTTATATTCTAATGATTTCTGTCCCCATCAGGACTCAAAAGGACATTTCCATCTAATGGAGCTGTACCTTAATCATCTGGACTCTGAAACCATTTCAAATATTCTGTTTTGAGGAATACATTCTTCATGATAGCCTGAGAGCTACACAAGAGAGGGCAAAGCATTCCAATCAAATTGGTTTTTGCTCCACTAGTTACATCTGCCTATTACAGAGTTACTAGTCTTCCAAAAGGACCTACACAGAGTAAGTGTCATGCCAGGTGTTACATAACATTGGCGTTGAAGTTTTTATTCGCTATTGAAATACATTAAAGTTTTATCCTAGATCAATAAATCTAAAGGAAATAAACGTTTGTAAATAAAAGTTGTATTAATAAAAAACATTACAAGCACTATCAAAACAGAGACAAAAACACTTAAAAACCCCACAAACGAAAAACAAAACGAGAAAAAACTTATAAAGGATAAAATATAAGCAAAAGAAACCATGGATTAAAGAAAGGAGGGTGGTCCTAGCAGCCAATTCCAGAAGGGGGGGGGTGATATTATAGGTAAATTTGAGCCCTAATAAGATACTTTGAGAGATTTTTGAGAACGAATAACATTAATAATCTCTGGTGATAATTTATGTCTTCATTTAAGAGACTAGTATCATTGGCTTTGGTTCGAATTACGGTATAATTTTTGTAGAATTTGGGTAGAGTTGCGAGTAGTGTCCATAATTTCTAATGATAACTTGTTTATGTCTTCATTTAGGACATCCGTATCATTGGCTGTCAGTTAGAATTACGGTAGAATTTTGGTAGAATTAACCGTAATGTCGATAATTTCCGGTGATAATTTTTTTACATCTTCATTTAAGAGATTAGTATTATTGAATTCGGGTAGAATTACGTTAGAATTTTGGTAGAATATTGGTCCAATTATGAGTAATATCAATAATTTCTAGTAAAAATGTCTTTATAATGATAATATCTATTACAGGGATGACATTGGCCAGCCACATATTGTCATGGTTGCGTGAATTGTTTGGACTAACATGATCTACAGCTTAAAGTTAAGCAGAGAGGTTTCGGCTGTGGATGGCTGAAAT